>NIVC01002103.1:0-62083 GCA_002269645.1 Macrostomum lignano | reverse complement strand
AATCAAGCTGAAAGCACGCACACAAGATCACGGAAACGATTAAGGAGCTGAAAGCAATGGGCGCGTAAGCGCTTTATCCAGAGGAACTACGCTGGAACCAGCCATGCCGAACGAAAAATCAGACTACTCAAGTAGTGCAAAAGAGTACGTGCAACTACCGAGAAATCTAATTTTCGTAACCGCTCCGGTGCAGGTCCTGGCTATAGATAGTAGATAGCGAGAAAGAGCGAGCGAAGCGAGCTCTTTCGAGCTTGCTTGCCGCAGCCAATCAAGCTGAAAGCACGCACACAAGATCACCGGAAACGATTAAGGCAGCTGGAAAGCCAATGGGCGCGGTAAGCGCTTTTATCCAGAGGAACTACCTGCTGGAACCAGCCATGCCGAACGAAAATCAGACTACTCAAGTAGTGCAAAAGAGTACGTGCAACTACCGAGAAATCTAATTTTCGTAACCGCTCCGGTGCAGGTCCTGGCTATAGATAGTAGATAGCGAGAAAGAGCGAGCGAAGCGAGCTCTTTCGAGCTTGCTTGCCGCAGCCAATCAAGCTGAAAGCACGCACACAAGATCACCGGAAACGATTAAGGCAGCTGGAAAGCCAATGGGCGCGGTAAGCGCTTTTATCCAGAGGAACTACCTGCTGGAACCAGCCATGCCGAACGAAAATCAGACTACTCAAGTAGTGCAAAAGAGTACGTGCAACTACCGAGAAATCTAATTTTCGTAACCGCTCCGGTGCAGGTCCTGGCTATAGATAGTAGATAGCGAGAAAGAGCGAGCGAAGCGAGCTCTTTCGAGCTTGCTTGCCGCAGCCAATCAAGCTGAAAGCACGCACACAAGATCACCGGAAACGATTAAGGCAGCTGGAAAGCCAATGGGCGCGGTAAGCGCTTTTATCCAGAGGAACTACCTGCTGGAACCAGCCATGCGAACGAAAATCAGACTACTCAAGTAGTGCAAAAGAGTACGTGCAACTACCGAGAAATCTAATTTTCGTAACCGCTCCGGTGCAGGTCCTGGCTATAGATAGTAGATAGCGAGAAAGAGCGAGCGAAGCGAGCTCTTTCGAGCTTGCTTGCCGCAGCCAATCAAGCTGAAAGCACGCACACAAGATCACCGGAAACGATTAAGGCAGCTGGAAAGCCAATGGGCGCGGTAAGCGCTTTTATCCAGAGGAACTACCTGCTGGAACCAGCCATGCCGAACGAAAATCAGACTACTCAAGTAGTGCAAAAGAGTACGTGCAACTACCGAGAAATCTAATTTTCGTAACCGCTCCGGTGCAGGTCCTGGCTATAGATAGTAGATAGCGAGAAAGAGCGAGCGAAGCGAGCTCTTTCGAGCTTGCTTGCGCAGCCAATCAAGCTGAAAGCACGCACACAAGATCACCGGAAACGATTAAGGCAGCTGGAAAGCCAATGGGCGCGGTAAGCGCTTTATCCA
Source organism: Macrostomum lignano (assembly GCA_002269645.1). Taxonomy (NCBI): domain Eukaryota; kingdom Metazoa; phylum Platyhelminthes; family Macrostomidae; genus Macrostomum; species Macrostomum lignano. The sequence goes on along the minus strand of NIVC01002103.1, from coordinate 60,642 downwards.
GAGGAACTACCTGCTGGAACCAGCCATGCCGAACGAAAATCAGACTACTCAAGTAGTGCAAAAGAGTACGTGCAACTACCGAGAAATCTAATTTTCGTAACCGCTCCGGTGCAGGTCCTGGCTATAGATAGTAGATAGCGAGAAAGAGCGAGCGAAGCGAGCTCTTTCGAGCTTGCTTGCCGCAGCCAATCAAGCTGAAAGCACGCACACAAGATCACCGGAAACGATTAAGGCAGCTGGAAAGCCAATGGGCGCGGTAAGCGCTTTTATCCAGAGGAACTACCTGCTGGAACCAGCCATGCCGAACGAAAATCAGACTACTCAAGTAGTGCAAAAGAGTACGTGCAACTACCGAGAAATCTAATTTTCGTAACCGCTCCGGTGCAGGTCCTGGCTATAGATAGTAGATAGCGAGAAAGAGCGAGCGAAGCGAGCTCTTTCGAGCTTGCTTGCCGCAGCCAATCAAGCTGAAAGCACGCACACAAGATCACCGGAAACGATTAAGGCAGCTGGAAAGCCAATGGGCGCGGTAAGCGCTTTTATCCAGAGAACTACCTGCTGGAACCAGCCATGCCGAACGAAAATCAGACTACTCAAGTAGTGCAAAAGAGTACGTGCAACTACCGAGAAATCTAATTTTCGTAACCGCTCCGGTGCAGGTCCTGGCTATAGATAGTAGATAGCGAGAAAGAGCGAGCGAAGCGAGCTCTTTCGAGCTTGCTTGCCGCAGCCAATCAGCTGAAAGCACGCACACAAGATCACCGGAAACGATTAAGGCAGCTGGAAAGCCAATGGCGCGGTAAGCGCTTTTATCCAGAGGAACTACCTGCTGGAACCAGCCATGCCGAACGAAAATCAGACTACTCAAGTAGTGCAAAAGAGTACGTGCAACTACGAGAATCTAATTTTCGTAACCGCCGGTGCAGGTCCTGGCTATAGATAGTAGATAGCGAGAAAGAGCGAGCGAAGCGAGCTCTTTCGAGCTTGCTTGCCGCAGCCAATCAAGCTGAAAGCACGCACACAAGATCACCGGAAACGATTAAGGCAGCTGGAAAGCCAATGGGCGCGGTAAGCGCTTTTATCCAGAGGAACTACCTGCTGGAACCAGCCATGCCGAACGAAAATCAGACTACTCAAGTAGTGCAAAAGAGTACGTGCAACTACCGAGAAATCTAATTTTCGTAACCGCTCCGGTGCAGGTCCTGGCTATAGATAGTAGATAGCGAGAAAGAGCGAGCGAAGCGAGCTCTTTCGAGCTTGCTTGCCGCAGCCAATCAAGCTGAAAGCACGCACACAAGATCACCGGAAACGATTAAGGCAGCTGGAAAGCCAATGGCGCGGTAAGCGCTTTTATCCAGAGGAACTACCTGCTGGAACCAGCCATGCCGAACGAAAATCAGACTACTCAAGTAGTGCAAAAGAGTACGTGCAACTACCGAGAAATCTAATTTTCGTAACCGCTCCGGTGCAGGTCCTGGCTATAGATAGTAGATAGCGAGAAAGAGCGAGCGAAGCGAGCTCTTTCGAGCTTGCTTGCCGCAGCCAATCAAGCTGAAAGCACGCACACAAGATCACCGGAAACGATTAAGGCAGCTGGAAAGCCAATGGGCGCGGTAAGCGCTTTTATCCAGAGGAACTACCTGCTGGAACCAGCCATGCCGAACGAAAATCAGACTACTCAAGTAGTGCAAAAGAGTACGTGCAACTACCGAGAAATCTAATTTTCGTAACCGCTCCGGTGCAGGTCCTGGCTATAGATAGTAGATAGCGAGAAAGAGCGAGCGAAGCGAGCTCTTTCGAGCTTGCTTGCCGCAGCCAATCAAGCTGAAAGCACGCACACAAGATCACCGGAAACGATTAAGGCAGCTGGAAAGCCAATGGGCGCGGTAAGCGCTTTTATCCAGAGGAACTACCTGCTGGAACCAGCCATGCCGAACGAAAATCAGACTACTCAAGTAGTGCAAAAGAGTACGTGCAACTACCGAGAAATCTAATTTTCGTAACCGCTCCGGTGCAGGTCCTGGCTATAGATAGTAGATAGCGAGAAAGAGCGAGCGAAGCGAGCTCTTTCGAGCTTGCTTGCCGCAGCCAATCAAGCTGAAAGCACGCACACAAGATCACCGGAAACGATTAAGGCAGCTGGAAAGCCAATGGGCGCGGTAAGCGCTTTTATCCAGAGGAACTACCTGCTGGAACCAGCCATGCCGAACGAAAATCAGACTACTCAAGTAGTGCAAAAGAGTACGTGCAACTACCGAGAAATCTAATTTTCGTAACCGCTCCGGTGCAGGTCCTGGCTATAGATAGTAGATAGCGAGAAAGAGCGAGCGAAGCGAGCTCTTTCGAGCTTGCTTGCCGCAGCCAATCAAGCTGAAAGCACGCACACAAGATCACCGGAAACGATTAAGGCAGCTGGAAAGCCAATGGGCGCGGTAAGCGCTTTTATCCAGAGGAACTACCTGCTGGAACCAGCCATGCCGAACGAAAATCAGACTACTCAAGTAGTGCAAAAGAGTACGTGCAACTACCGAGAAATCTAATTTTCGTAACCGCTCCGGTGCAGGTCCTGGCTATAGATAGTAGATAGCGAGAAAGAGCGAGCGAAGCGAGCTCTTTCGAGCTTGCTTGCCGCAGCCAATCAAGCTGAAAGCACGCACACAAGATCACCGGAAACGATTAAGGCAGCTGGAAAGCCAATGGGCGCGGTAAGCGCTTTTATCCAGAGGAACTACCTGCTGGAACCAGCCATGCCGAACGAAAATCAGACTACTCAAGTAGTGCAAAAGAGTACGTGCAACTACCGAGAAATCTAATTTTCGTAACCGCTCCGGTGCAGGTCCTGGCTATAGATAGTAGATAGCGAGAAAGAGCGAGCGAAGCGAGCTCTTTCGAGCTTGCTTGCCGCAGCCAATCAAGCTGAAAGCACGCACACAAGATCACCGGAAACGATTAAGGCAGCTGGAAAGCCAATGGGCGCGGTAAGCGCTTTTATCCAGAGGAACTACCTGCTGGAACCAGCCATGCCGAACGAAAATCAGACTACTCAAGTAGTGCAAAAGAGTACGTGCAACTACCGAGAAATCTAATTTTCGTAACCGCTCCGGTGCAGGTCCTGGCTATAGATAGTAGATAGCGAGAAAGAGCGAGCGAAGCGAGCTCTTTCGAGCTTGCTTGCCGCAGCCAATCAAGCTGAAAGCACGCACACAAGATCACCGGAAACGATTAAGGCAGCTGGAAAGCCAATGGGCGCGGTAAGCGCTTTTATCCAGAGGAACTACCTGCTGGAACCAGCCATGCCGAACGAAAATCAGACTACTCAAGTAGTGCAAAAGAGTACGTGCAACTACCGAGAAATCTAATTTTCGTAACCGCTCCGGTGCAGGTCCTGGCTATAGATAGTAGATAGCGAGAAAGAGCGAGCGAAGCGAGATCTATCTATCTATAGATAGATAGATAGATAGATAGATAGATAGATAGATAGATAGGGAGGATAGGCGGACAGTATAGAGACCCGACACACATCCCAAGCAGCAAATTCACCAACCAGAGCCTCCAACAGTCCTGGCGGAGACCGCAACTTTTCAACAGCGTAACGCACGCCCCTGCGCAAAATCCTGCGCAACACGTAGCCCCGACCGGCGTTATCTGGCCTGCCGCCGTCGCTCAGCGCAATAGTGAGCGTCCTGGCGTGATCGGCCAGCACTCGGTAGGCCATGTCAACTCCGTCGGTGTCTTCGGCGCCCACCCGGCCAGAATAGGGCCGGCTGCCGGTGAACTTCTCGATGGCGGCGAACAGCGGTTGGAATGCGTCGGTGTCGTAGTTGGATCGGTGGCCCTGCGGGTTGTGGAATCGACTAGATAGATGGGTAATGCATATGGGCTGCAGACAATTTGGTTCGAATGGAGGGACAAGGATGACGGGGTATTTAAAGAGATGACAGGGGTATTTACAGGGATGATATGAAGGGTATTTACAGGGATGACATGGAGGGTATTTACAGGGATGACATGGAGGGTATTTACAGGGATAACATAGGGGTATTTAAAGAGATGACATAGGGGTATTTACAGGGATGACATGGAGGGTATTTACAGGGATGACATGGAGGGTATTTACAGGGATGACATTGAGGGTATTTACAGGGATGACATGGAGGGTATTTACAGGGATGACATTGAGGGTATTTACAGGGATGACATGGAGGGTATTTACAGGGATGACATTGAGGGTATTTACAGGGATGACATGGAGGGTATTTACAGGGATGACATGGAGGGTATTTACAGGGAAAATTGATAAACCGTAATTAGACAAAGATAGCTAAGGTTAGTGGCACGGAATAATAAGTGAGAAATGATTGTGTCAATTTAGTCATTTCAACTACGAGAAGACACAAAAAAGATGTTCAACACACCTGAAGCACAGAGAGAATTCGCTCCATTCCCATGCCGGTATCAATATGCTTATTAGGCAGCAATCTCAGGTTGCCATCTGGCTCGCGATTAAACTGGATAAATACGAGATTCCAAATCTCCAACACGTCCGGATCGTCCATGTTGACAAGATCCGCGGCATTTCTACCGCCTCCAATCCGATCGAAGTGAATCTCGGAGCAGGGACCGCATGGTCCAGTCTCGCCCATCTCCCAGAAGTTGTCCTTCATGCCGAATGGCAGCACTCGGTCAGGCGGCAGGCCCAAGCTGATCCAGATGTCGCGAGCCTCCTCATCGGATGGCAGGCCCTGGGCCTCGTTGCCGCCAAAATAAGTGACGTACAGACGATCCCTGGGCAAGCCCCAGACGTTAGTGAGCAGGTCCCAGGCCCAGGTGCAAGCTTCCAATTTGAAATAATCGCCAAACGACCAATTGCCCAGCATCTCAAAGAAAGTGTGATGATAAACATCTTTACCAACATCGTCTAAATCGTTGTGCTTGCCGCCTGCTCTAATGCACTTTTGGGAATTAACAGCCCTCGTCCATTTGGCCATGTCAGAGTTGGGATCGGCTGTGCCCAGGAAGATAGGCTTGTACTGGTTCATGCCAGCATTGGTAAACAGCAGGGTTGGATCGTCATATGGAATAGTCGACGATGAGTGCACATAGGTGTGCTTGTGCTTCTGGGCAAAGAAGTCGATGAAGCTTTGCCTAACACTGGCGGCGGTGTATTGAGTCATGACTGCTTCAGCTTAGACAGAGAGTTGATAATAGTGCTTCTGAGAAACTGCAACAACAGCATCAAATGTGAAAGGAAGCAGGGCACCAAGCAGTTAACCTTTTGTGCTCCAGTTTGTAAACTGACTGTATGAGTACAGATGTGAGACTACACTAATTTAAGAAAACTCAAATCTAAATTTATATATTAAAATACATTTACATTTATTAAAATAATAACATTCTAGTTTATTAGCCCTAAACTAGCATTTGGGACTTGAAACAAAGAAGTTTATTTTGCATTTTCTATTTTTATTTTGCCTGAATTTAATAATTTCTTTAATAACTTCTTGTTTTTATATTGTTTTTTATATCTAAAAAATGCTAAAAACGTTAAGTCAGGCCTAATAAATAATAACAGAAATGAGTTTATTCATAGGAAGCTTACAAAATGATACATGATAATGATGATACAAAATGATTACAAAAAGCTTACATATTTTATATAGATAGGCATAATTGCCCAACACCTGTCCAACCCATCCAAACTAGACAGGTGAAATGGCCACTAGCCAAGATAAGTTGCAAAATCGAAAGATTGGGGGAAGAAAGAAAGGAGAGGAAGAGAAAAGGAAAAGAAAGGAGGGAGAAGAGAGAAAGGAGAAGAAAAGAGAACAAGGCAAGAAAAGTCATATACAAAGTGAAAATTAGGTTGCAATTGGGAAAAACTAAGTCAAAAATTTGGACAAAACTAAGTCACACTAGATGGGTAAAATTTTGAGGTTGGGCATGTATATAAAAAGGCCTAAAAAGCAAACATCTTGACCCAACTACTTTGGGTCTTGTCTGATAAGTAATAATCGGGTTTATGCCAAGAAACCCTAAAGCAAAATTATTGCAACTTTTGGCATATGGCAGGAATAATTATGACTGTCTTATTAGGGCAAAATGCCTTGTCATCTACTTAGTACTACTTAGGTATTTATTTGGGTGTGCATTTTTACAACTTACCTTGGTTGGCTGCCAAATTGGTCAGCCGAATTAGCTAACTTGGCCAACTGTTGCGCATGTATGTTTAGCCCTAAGCTTAGCCACCTAGATGTCAATGACAATGCCTAGCTCCATAGTCAGGAAGGTGGCCTCTGAGGGGGAAAATTCCCGCGCACACAAAGGGTCTTGGCGCACATTGGCGCACAAGCGCGGCGCACACAAGGGGTCCTTGGCACACTTGGGGCACAATCATGGCGCACACTAAGGTCCCTAGCGCATGCGGCGCATAATTGTGGCGCATAAGGTCCGTGACATGCATGAAAATTGTAATGCAAATTAACAATTTTATGTAAAATAAAGGAGATTTGTATAGTCTAGAAAGTCAATGATAAACTTTTTGCTTCTTTAAAATTAACAGTAAATAAAATTAGTATAAATTATCGCTAAAAATGTCAATTTTGCATTACTCTATTTGTAGGTATAATTTAAGTTTGTTTAAAATGAAAATATATATAACATTTTAAAAAGGCTTTTTGTACAAAGGCCTTTCTTAGAAAACTCTATTCGTGAAGAGTGGCACACAGACGGCGCATAGACAATGCACAAATGGCACATAGATGGCGCATAGACGGCGCACAAATTGTCCCAAAAAAATTATTCTGGCGCACACTATGCCACCTTTTTGACTATGGGCCTAGCCTAGATTATAATTAGTCTTTATTCATATTATATTTATATGTAGAGATTAACTTGACAAAAAATTAACAAAGGGTTTTGAGCAAAAAGGCACACTTCATTGACAATTCTAGGTTTTTTAAGGTTAGAAAGCTAGAACTTTGCCAGCTGCTGGCCCTTGGCCTTGAGTTGGGGCTCAAAATCTAGTTGCCAATGGCTATTTTCAGTTTCCCATTGGCAACTAGCCAAATTCTTGAGAATGAATAGGCCTCTATTTCCAAGGCTACATTTGAAAAGCAGAAATTAGTTCTCTCAACTTGAGTCTAAGATTGCTATCTATCTATGCTGCAAACAAAAACAAACTAACAATTCCAATTTCCAATCCATCATATCAATTTTATATGGCACTTTTTTTTACACTTACAAAATCAGTTTTTTTAATTGGTAACTGGCACAGAGAAAGTGAAATTGCTAGATTGGCCTCTGATGCCTAAAATCCAGTTGCCAATGAAATTTTCAAGGGGCCAAAAACCCCATATGGCCCAAAAAACTAGATTGACATTGGGAAAGCTGTTAAGAATTTAAGCCAGCATATAAATTTAAAAACGTTTTTAAAAACCTAAACAATAAGCAGAACAGTGAAGTGAATTACTTTAGAAGTACACTGGTTGGTGCTTGCACACCCAACCCACGTGTACAAACAAATTTTTAAAAATTGAGTTGTCACATTTAGTGTATGTAGTAGTAGAATTTACGTAATGTTACATCACTAAAATTTAAAATCCTAGATTCGCTCACAAACATGCTAAAACTAATCAACCACAGCAAAAGTGGGGCCTAGTAACAGACACAGCACTTTCACTATCTTAGTGTTGTGTTTGGTCATTTTAAATAAGAACTTACAAAAATGTGGGTAAATTTAAACGCGAAGTGTTTTGAACAAGCTAAAAAGTTTAAAAGTATTAACAAAAGTTAAACACAATATAAGAAAATATAGGCAACAAATTCTTTTTTTAAACAGATTTTAAACTAAATTTAGTTTATATAAATTACTAGTACTTAAAATATATATATATAAAATGACTAGACTATTGATTGATTATTGATTAAACCAATAAAATTTATAGCATATTATACATAAGGCACTAGTTAATGAAGACAAAGTCTTGTCGCCCCAGTGAGCTTTGGGGTTGGAATTTTATAATACCTAGTGTTGTATCGATTATTTAAAAACTTCCAAGGCATTATTAACGCTGATGCTCCTAATATTTTGTGTCGTGTCATACATAAAGTTAGCCTAATAGATAAAGTAGGGGGAGAGTCATTGTAAGATGTCTCTAACGTCGAATGATTTTTAGGAAGTGAATAGGGATGTCGATTCCCCAGGGAATTATCTTATCGGGGACCCCGGGGAATTTACTGTCATTCCCTGGGGACCCCTGGGGCCCCGGGGAAAAGAAAAGATAAGTAAAAACGGCGGATAACTTAGATTCGTAAGTGGAATTTTTTAAACTTTGATTTAAGCTTTGTACTACATGTTCAAGGCGCAAGGGTAAAAACAATGTTTTTTAAAACTGTATTTGACAACGTGGCATCACGAAATCGTGCGCGCACCTTTGTCAGAAAGAGTCCAGACTCCGGAGGCGGAAAATACAGTTATAAATCACCATTTTGTTCTTGTCCAATTGGGAGTATATGTATGACACCCCCCATGCGTCAGTGACTGACGCAGGACGCAGCGCTGCGCCTGCGTCGTCAAATGCGTCAAGCCGTCAACGCAGACCAACTCAGTAGTCAGTGAGGCTTCTTTTTCCTGACGGGTTTCTACGTGCAATTTCCTTGATTGAAAGACTGGTAGTGAAAAACGTTTAAACGTGTGTTGTGTTTGAAATACATGTAAAACATTGAAATTAAGCAGTTATGCGGTAAAATAGCATAGACAGAGTTTCAATCAGCTGTCTGTGAATCATTTTCTTATTTTAACGGCAAAAATTAAGTTACAAATACATTTTTTAATACTTTTTTCTCCCCAGGGTCCCCGGTCCAATTCCCCGGGAGTATTCCCCGACAAGCTCCCCCGGCGTGTGCATTGGTTTCAGTGCAAAATTCCTACCATTTCCCGGTTAATTAGCCCCGGAAGTAACAAAAGTGTCACAAGTAAACAAGTTTTTTATCAATAATTTTTTACCCAATGAACCGAATCTCCAGAAATTGCACACTGTAAATATGCCGATCGTTATGTGGGAAATCAGCCGTCATAAAAATAATGCCGTCCCATTGCGTATTTTTGCCTGATTTCAAGCAAAACATTTAAAAATCACTACTCTGATCGATTTCCAATCACTTTTGACACATGAGCACTTGGAGCAGACTTTTAACAACTTAGTCAATTTTAGCCAGACATTAGTACAACTTGTTGCGGTATCCGCCTTTGATCTAGCATTCTTTTAAAATTTTATTCATTCATTTTTCGGGCACCCAATCAGCCAAAAAATCACTAATTATCGATTTCTGATCGATTTTTCAACCCGAAAGCAGCGAAATCAGACGGCGGCAATTTAAAACCAATATAGTACAGCAACTATGCTATAGAAATTCGAGGTCGGATTATTCGCACCATGTTCTCAAAATTACGAGGGGTGTCCCAAAAGTTCCCGGAATGTCTAACGTAGCTCTTCAACGGAGCCATGATGTTTCACGCCCTTGGTGTCAAATGAAAGGAAGTTTTGTCACGAAGAAAATGAAGTTAAAAGCATGTTGATATCTGTTTTTATTCAGGAGCTGCAGCAAGAAACGTGCGCAGGGGTCAGGGGTACTGTTACACAACCTCAAAAATCTATGGCAATGATTTTAAACAATAAAACACAGAACATTTCATACCGTTGATGAATCCTTGGGACATGCACCGATTCAAAATTCAAAGCGAATCGTCAAGCTCAGCCTGCGGCTTCTCCACGTAGTCCCCATTCAGCTGAATACACCTCTGCCACTTTGAAAGCATGCCGTCGATGGCCTGGGCAAAAACAGTTCGAGGCATTTCATGATGCAGGATGACGCGACGAGTGAAGCCTTCAAGTTCACTGCGGTTCTGGAACACCGGCTACGAATTTTCTGGACCGTCTCTAAAGCGTTCGATCCATTCGTAAATGGCAGTTTTTTCAGGCTTTTCTTACCATGGATGGAGAATAAGTGGTCAGAAATCTTGGCCCCACTCCATCCTACTGACCAAAGGACAAAAACTTGACTTCGCTGACTTTCGAGGCTCTGAAGAGAACCCAATTTGGCAAAGAGATTTCAAGTTGAAAGCAAGCACTTGGTAAGAATTATCTGCACTCGCGCAAAAGCTCAGATTAGCTTAATGAGCATTTCTGCTTTTTTCCATAGACACTACCACGTCTTTCTGAGACGTTAGTATAGCACGAATTCAAAATGAAAATATCCAAAAACGAAGATGAAAAATTATTTTCAGTGATATGTGAGGTTGTGTAACAGTACCCCTGACCTTTGCGCACGTTTCTTGCTGCAGCTCCTGAATAAAAACAGATATCAACATGCTTTTAACTTCATTTTCTTCGTGACAAAACTTCCTTTCATTTGACACCAAGGGCGTGAAACATCATGGCTCCGTTGAAGAGCTACGTTAGACATTCCGGGAACTTTTGGGACACCCCTCGTACAATGAGCAATAATGCGAAACTCACGTGATTTTTTGAAAAATCGATTCTTATCGATTTTCTCAGCACTACAGAATCGTGAAAACAGAACTTTAGACACTTGTAGATTTTTGCATTGCGCATCTAACTGCACTGCTTTGAAGCGCAACAGTTTCGTAAGAAAAAGTGGCGAAATAATAAAATGAGGGTAATTTTTCTACCAAAAAGACCCACCAAAACTGAAATAAATCAAAGCGCCTTATACCATTTTGTAGGAAATTTAGTTTGACAACTTTGATCATCAGATGTCGAAGCCGTATCTCGTAAAGTGTACGATCAAGCTTTGAGATCTCCCCCAGAAGCAATTTTGAAAAAAATCGTCTTTCCAGTTAATTTGCGGCTCAGTTAAAAATCTTTGCACTTGAAAGTATATTCATTCGATAGATCTTAAAGTGTTCTATCGATCGACACCTCACTCAACTCAATCGGTGGTGCAGTGGTTGCAGAACGGGAGGATTTTTTGGCGAAAAAACGTGAAATTTCAAAATGCATGGGAGTGTCGGCCATGTCGGCCCATAAATGAATATGCCATAAATTTTATTGGTGATGTAACCACGCTCTGGTCGTGGGATAGGGCAGGGGAACTTTTTCGAAAGTGCCTCCTATCGCCGTGCACCCCCTGCACAGAGCTGTTGAGACTCGGCCAGGTCTTCGACCCCCCAGGCCTGGAGACTCCCGCTCTGCTGCAACCCCCCCCCTGCTGCCTTGGCTCCGTCTCCCCTGCCGCCACACTTGCCTTTCCGGAGCTCCCCCTCCCTCTTTGTACCTCCCCCTCTACCCTATCTCCTCTGCGCTCCACCCTATTCTTCATGTACTTTTCCTGTCTCCCCTCTTTTTGCCCCTTTTCGCACTATTTTCCTGCGCTGTCCCCCCTTTCTCTGCGTCTACTTACAGTATTTTATGCGCTCAAGCTGTCCCCATCCCTTCTCAAACTCCCAAACGGTGACGCAAGTCGTGTGACCCCTTCTTCCCTTCGATGACTCATCGATGACTCATCCCCCCTCTCTTGCGCAACCTTTTCTTATGCTATTGTTCTCCTCCCCAAATTTCTCATGCGACACCCACCCCACCTCCGCTTCTATTGTTCTCGTTTTTGATTCTTTTGTTCTCTTTACCCCCACCAATTATCACATTTTCTCCGATTTTCTCTTTCTTTTGTTCTCGTTTTCGCACCTAATTATCAACTTTTTCCCAATGTTTGCTTTTCTATTGTTCTCGATTCTCCCCAATTATCCCCGATTTCCAATTCCTTTGTTCTCGACCCCAGCCCCATTGTTTCTCAATGTTTGCTTGCGCAACACTTTTTCGACCTCCCGCTGCGCCAATAATCCCCCACCCCACCTCCGGATTGCGCAATTCTCCCATTTCTCATGTTGCTATGCCGTTCTCATGCTTCTCATCATGACTCATTCTGACGTCATTCTGCCGGCAGCCAATCAGAGAGAGGGAGTCATGGAAACGACCTTGGCGGCTGGGAAGGCTATATAAGGAAGCGGTTTTCGGCATGAGAATCCTCAACTTTTGCCCACCTTCGGGCTCCTAGTCTTTCTTTAGACTTGCCGTCAGACTGAGTTCTGACCCATTCGTCTATAAGACGAATCCCTGCCGGTCCGCGGTCTGTTACCGCCAAGTTTTCTTCAGCTCCCCAAGTGAGCTCGCCTATTGGCCAGCGGTCTGACACCGCCCAGCATCATCAGCTTCGCCTGATCTACACCAGCGCCTCGTCGCTTCAGCGCATCGCCGCTTCACTGTCCGCCTGACTGCAGCCTACAGCCGCCCTCGGTCACTCCGTCTCTCTCTCTCTCTCTCTCTCTCTGTGCAGCTGCCGGTAAGTTCCTGTTACTGATTTGTGCTCTAATTGCCTTTGCTTATCCGGAGTTTGCCTATTTGTCCATTGTCTGATTAGAGAGCTGAGCCAGTTGTGATACCGTACCTTTTGCTGTATTTTTACTCAATAGTGAAGCCGCCTAATTGCCTGATTATTTGCCTAAGGGCCTAATTATTAACTATTAACTAACCTCATCATTATTCACTCTTTCACCATCATTTCACTCATGGCTTGCTAAGCCTTTCTCCCGGGGTGGCAAAGCATAGGGAAGTTTGGGCAAGCTAATGGCCTCTCCCCGTGCAAAGCTCGCCTGTGAGTGCGTGCTGCGGGGCCGTGTGTGCGTGCAGTAGAGGGATTAGCGAGTCTTGGCACAGAATGGCAGTAGGAAGGTTGCAACCCCATGCTGACGCGTCCCTTCGCCCTGAGCAATCTAAACTATAGACAGTACATGTTCGCCTCATACTACTCTTAGTAATCAAAGTCGCAAGTCAGCCTCGCTCACAGCCACAAAGGATCCCCTGCTGAGAAATCCTCCAGATTGAGCCCAGAGTTCCCGATCATGCCCCAAGCAGAGTCCCTGTACTCGGCTGCATGTGTCTCCCCTGTTAGCCTAAATCTCCTGGTAACCATCCCAGACGGGGCTCTAGCCTCGAGAGGTCTGGTAGTAAGATCCAGGTGCGCCAGGTCACATAGAGTGGTGGCAGCCACTCGGTCATACCATGACCGAGTGACCAACTATTGCACCTTGGCTACAGGTGGGGTCCATGTGGGTCCTTGGCCCTCTGGTCACAAAGCGCTACCAAAGCTATCAATCATGTGGGCGGGACAGTCTGGTGCTGGAGGTCCATCAGGTCATTGCCCGGTCATAGGCAGCCTACGGTCATTGCCCCTCTAGTCATGTGTTCGTCTCTCAACGGAGCCGACAGGCGACAAGGGCGGTTACATCATTGGTTTAATCAATTCATTAGGCTTTAGACAGAATCATATATTCATGTACAATGCCACTCCCAGGCCGGTCGAAAAAAGGTTTTAAAAAGACAGACAATTCCTATAAATATGTTTCATGGCATATTAAGCAAAAATCGCCAAAACAAGGAAAATATGCCAGAAAAAATCGGCCCTTAGCGAGGGGGCCGTCATGGGCCCCCTTGCCCCTCCCTTGTAGCTGGATCCGCCACCGCCACACTGCTACGTACTATCATCTTTTCATTTTGCAAATTTTTATAACAATAATTCATTTTTTTCACTTTTCACTCTTTATAACCTTCTGGTTTTATCTAAACAACATGACACTAATCAATATATATACTCTGTTGTTATTCAATCACTTATAAGGCCGGTCTAAATTGAAGCTTTCAGATCGATCACCTGCACCAGTAGTAATTGCCGAATGTACAATTGGTTATTTTAATATAGCTACACCATACACGTACGAGCGTACACAGCTCGTACACCTCGTTAAGAAATTATGCGGTTGCATGTACTGTGCATCTGTATATATTACATGTAATTAATAGCTCTCCACTTGCATGCATGTAATTCATATACCAGCTCATGTAACAGCTGGTAAGCCTGGACTCTAAACATTTAAAGACATACATATATCATTCATATATGTACATGAGTATACATTGTATACATGCATATAAGTACGATGGCTCAGTACGATAAGTACGATTTGGCGCTCGTATACTTGGATGGCGAATGTCGAATGAGTTTTGTGTGTTGTAGGATTCATGAGCAACAAATTTCAGCTACAAAACAGGGGTATGAGCTAGTTAGCAAAATGACTTCTTAATTAATAGACTCCTGAGACAAACGAGCTGGGTTTCTCAGGGCCTTAACAAAGCAATCTATAATTATTCTGAGGGAACAAATTCAATAGCTCATAGATGTAAAGAATCGCTGCAGAATTTGAAATGGGCGTGGGCGACCGCACACATAGAAACAGTTGCCATAGGATGGAGAAGGCAGGGTGTGAGTACGACTTTCTATCAGCATGCAGCTTTGAATAAGAAATTAAGTACAAGACCGCGCCTCTATTCAAATTAATACATCAGTTGATTACAGGGATCGTCACCTCGGAGTTTATAATTTGGTGAGAATTGAAGGGAACAACAAAACCAACAATCCAAAAAGAAAATTCTCTATAATATTTTGATAATCGGTGTTGTTAATACTCATTTTGGCGCCTCAGGCCCGACTACAGCATCAAATAGTCATTTTGACGCCGCAGGCCAGACTACAGCATCAAATAGTCATTTTGACGCCTCAGGCCCGACTACAGCATCAAATAGTCATTTTGACGCCTCAGGCCCGACTACAGCATCAAATAGTCATTTTGACGCCTCAGGCCCGACTACAGCATCAAATAGTCATTTTGACGCCTCAGGCCCGACTACAGCATCAAATAGTCATTTTGACGCCTCAGGCCCGACTACAGCATCAAATAGTCATTTTGACGCCTCAGGCCCGACTACAGCATCAAATAGTCATTTTGACGCCGCAGGCCAGACTACAGCATCAAATAGTCATTTTGACGCCTCAGGCCCGACTACAGCATCAAATAGTCATTTTGACGCCTCAGGCCCGACTACAGCATCAAATAGTCATTTTGACGCCTCAGGCCCGACTACAGCATCAAATAGTCATTTTGACGCCTCAGGCCCGACTACAGCATCAAATAGTCATTTTGACGCCTCAGGCCCGACTACAGCATCAAATAGTCATTTTGACGCCTCAGGCCCGACTACAGCATCAAATAGTCATTTTGACGCCGCAGGCCAGACTACAGCATCAAATAGTCATTTTGACGCCTCAGGCCCGACTACAGCATCAAATAGTCATTTTGACGCCTCAGGCCCGACTACAGCATCAAATAGTCATTTTGACGCCTCAGGCCCGACTACAGCATCAAATAGTCATTTTGACGCCTCAGGCCCGACTACAGCATCAAATAGTCATTTTGACGCCTCAGGCCCGACTACAGCATCAAATAGTCATTTTGACACCTCAGGCCCGACTACAGCATCAAATAGTCATTTTGACGCCTCAGGCCCGACTACAGCATCAAATAGTCATTTTGACACCTCAGGCCCGACTACAGCATCAAATAGTCATTTTGGCTGTCAGGTACTCATCCTGGTGCTGCAGATACTCATTTTGGCGCCCTGAAGCAAAGTTTTAGGTTTGCATTAAACTGTCCAGGTGAATAGTTATTTGGTCATTTAAAGCTTTTGCAAGATTTGCAAAATCGCGGCCGTAAGGTGCCCGGGACAAAAAGCTCATGTCGCGTACCTGACCCAGTATAGAGAAATCAATAAGCAGTCTAGACTCAATCTCATTACGGTTGTTTGACGCAAAAGCCACTATATACCTCTACTTGTTCCATTACAATTAGCAAGCTTTGTAGACATTTAGAAAAGGTGGATACATCCGTGAGACGGCCAATTTAATTAGGCCGTTCGTTGTAGAGAGCCAGCAAGGTACAACCATGAATTCGCTTGAAATGGCTGCTTGTATGCGAGCGCTCCGTTTCCTTTACAGCAGGGATTGACAAACTTTTTTTACCACAAGGACAAGATAAAGAATCCAGCTCATTGATTGCTGCAGGCCTGATGAGAGAGGAAAGGAGAGCTAATAGAGGAGAGGGAAGAGAAAGAGAGCTGAGAAGAGACGCAAGCCTTTAGCAGGCCCGAGAGCTGGATAGGGAGGCTTCACGGGCCCTAATCTTATACCATGTAACTAAAATGCGACAATTATAGGTTGATTACGAATTCGCTTAACAAAAAATTTTAGTAAGTTCAAGGTGATTTCGCATCAAGTTCGAAGAACTCAAGGTAAATAAATTATAGTGCCTATCCAGCTTCAGTATACTTCTCCAGACCTTTCCGAAATTTCCATATTTGGCAATACGGTAGAAAATTACCGTAAGTTACAGCTCGGGGGTCTCTCAAAATAGATGTTTTTGAAGAAGTGTTCTCAACGGGAGAAGACGGTTAGAGTAATTATAACATCGCGGAAAAGTGAGCAACTGAAGAGGGGTGCAGTTTGACTGCACGGGTGGGTTTCGCAGATTTTTCTAGAAATAAACGAGTAGGAAATTCGCTGAATCGCGTTCATTTATTGCTTTGTCGCTAGAGCCGAACTAACATATGCATAATATGACGCGTTGATCAGAGAAATCGAAAGTGAAATTCAAAGAAAAACACAAATATTTCATGATTCTGCTATAGTTAAGGACAATTCGATATTTAATATTTAATTATCTGCATGTGCACTATTAAAATCCACCTTTTAGATTACGGGAAGATAAGAAGATAGAGTCTTTTTACATTCTCCTTGTCATTCACTCTCGATAAGCTAGATCTCTGGTTAATAGTCATACCCGTATTCTTAAGCATTTAAAAATGTTTAATCGCATTCATGACTTCTGGTAAATCGTCTCCTTGATTCAAAGTCAGCCCTATCCTAAATAGATTCTATTGATCCATCATATCCTCGATTAAACGGTCAATCACATCCTTCATTCTATGGTCATATCCTTCATTCTATAGTCATATCATTGATCCTATGGTCATATCCTTGATTCTACGGTCAATCACATCATTAATTCTATGGTCATATCCTTGATTCTACGGTCAATCACATCATTAATTCTATGGTCATATCCTTGATTCTACGGTCAATCACATCATTAATTCTATGGTCATATCCTTGATTCTACGGTCAATTACATCATTAATTCTATGGTCATATCCTTGATTCTACGGTCAATCACATCATTGATTCTATGGTCATATCCTTAGTTCTATGGTCATATCCTTAGTTCTATGGTCATATCCTTGATTCTACGGTCAATCACATCATTGATTCTATGGTCATATCCTTAGTTCTATGGTCATATCCTTAGTTCTATGGTCATATCCTTAGTTCTATGGTCATATCCTTGATTCTACGGTCAATCACATCATTGATTCTATGGTCATATCCTTAGTTCTATGGTCATATCCTTGATTCTATGGTCATATCATTGATTCTACGGTCAATCACATCATTGATTCTATGGTCATATCCTTGGTTCTATGGTCATATCCTTGATTCTATGGTCATATCCTTGATTCTATGGTCATATCCTTGATTCTACGGTCAATCACATCATTGATTCTATGGTCATATCCTTGATTCTACGGTCAATCAAATCATTGATTCTACGGTCATATCCTTGATTCTATGGTCATATCCTTGATTCTACGATCAATCACATCATTGATTCTATGGTCATATCCTTGATTCTACGGTCAATTGCATCATTAATTCTATGGTCATATCCTTGATTCTACGGTCAATCACATCATTGATTCTATGGTCATATCCTTAGTTCTATGGTCATATCCTTGATTCTATGGTCATATCATTGATTCTACGGTCAATCACATCATTGATTCTATGGTCATATCCTTGGTTCTATGGTCATATCCTTGATTCTATGGTCATATCCTTGATTCTACGGTCAATCACATCATTGATTCTATGGTCATATCCTTGATTCTAGGGTCAATCACATCATTGATTCTATGGTCATATCCTTGATTCTACGGTCAATTACATCATTGATTCTATGGTCATATCCTTGATTTTACGGTCAATCACATCATTGATTCTATGGTCATATCCTTGGTTCTATGGTCATATCCTTGGTTCTATGGTCATATCCTTGGTTCTATGGTCATATCATTGGTTCTACGGTCATATCCTTGATTCTACGGTCAATCACATCATTGATTATATGGTCATATCCTTGATTCTATGGTCATATCCTTGGTTCTACGGTCAATCACATCATTGATTCTATGGTCATATCCTTGGTTCTATGGTCATGTCCTTGGTTCTATGGTCATATCCTTGGTTCTATGGTCATATCCTTGGTTCTATGGTCATGTCCTTGGTTCTATGGTCATATCCTTGGTTCTATGGTCATATCATTGATTCTACGGTCAATCACATCATTGATTCTATGGTCATATCCTTGGTTCTATGGTCATATCCTTGATTCTATGGTCATATCCTTGGCTCTATGGTCATATCCTTGATTCTATGGTCATATCATTGATTCTACGGTCAATCACATCATTGATTCTATGGTCATATCCTTGGTTCTATGGTCATATCCTTGGTTCTATGGTCATATCCTTGGTTCTATGGTCATATCCTTGGTTCTATGGTCATATCCTTCGTTCTATGGTCATATCATTGATTCTATGGTTATATCCTTGGTTCTATGGTCATATCCTTGATTGTACGGTCAATCACATCGTTGATACTATGGTCATATCCTGTATTCTACAATCAATCATATCCTTAATTTAGTGGTGCATCCTTGATTCTACGGTCTCAATCAAATTCTTAGTTCTAGGTCAATCATACCCTTGATTTGTGAATGGTAAAGTGCGCAAATAATTCTTGATAAAAGACATCCTTGATCACTGTTCATGCATAACGATCGATGGTAAATTACATCCAGTGCTTCTGATCAACAATGAACCTGATTTCTTGGCCAATAGCATCATTAATCACAAATGAATCACAAATTCTACCACCAATAATCAAGCACTTCGATCCAATGTTATCAGTCTATTCCTAGAATGCAAATTATGTTTGAAACCTCAAATTAAAACTCAGCTTTCTACTCAATCGGTACAGGTGCCAAATTTATTACCATATGCTCGTATGCTCTGCTTTTGCAATTCAATATTTACATCGCCCGAAAGAGCCTAATTCTCTGTCGAGGCAACATGTACATTGCTTTAGCTAACATCAGCTAATGAAGATGAAACGAATGGTTAGATGAAAGCCTCAAAGCCTGAACTGTTATTGCTACTTCTTTGTAGAAGAAGCATTTTTCTTTCCTTCGGCTGATGAGACAAATAAGAGGAAGCGATGTAACAACGTCTTTGTAAAACGACCTCGATGTTGTTATTTGACGCCGCATATGGGGGATGCATAGAGGCAGTGTTTCCATCTAGTCGACGCTCGTGAAGAAGATCGCCATCGCTACATTGGGAAATCAATAAAGGAGTCAACTGTAGAATTTTAGCCATGCAATGTCTGGGACTTCTCTGCAAATAAGATTAGGCATTTCGCTTTCTTTGGTGAATTGAAATTGTTAACTCCGTGTTGTCGTGAGAATCGAGACTGTCTACACCGTGTTGTCGTGAGAATCGAGACTGTCCACACGGTGTTGTCGTGAGAATCGAGACTGTCCTCAGCGTGTTGTCGTGAGAATCGAGACTGTCCACACGGTGTTGTCGTGAGAATCGAGACTGTCCTCAGCGTGTTGTCGTGAGAATCGAGACTGTCCACACGGTGTTGTCGTGAGAATCGAGACTGTCCACACGGTGTTGTCGTGAGAATCGAGACTGTCCTCAGCGTGTTGTCGTGAGAATCGAGACTGTCATCACCGTGTTGTCGTGAGAATCGAGACTGTCCTCAGCGTGTTGTCGTGAGAATCGAGACTGTCTACATCGTGTTGTCGTGAGAATCGAGACTGTCCGTGAGAATCACGGTGTTGTCGTGAGAATCGAGACTGTCCTCACCGTGTTGTCGTGAGAATCGAGACTGTCTACACCGTGTTGTCGTGAGAATCGAGACTGTCCACACGGTGTTGTCGTGAGAATCGAGACTGTCCTCAGCGTGTTGTCGTGAGAATCGAGACTGTCATCACGGTGTTGTCGTGAGAATCGAGACTGTCCACACGGTGTTGTCGTGAGAATCGAGACTGTCCTCAGCGTGTTGTCGTGAGAATCGAGACTGTCCTCACCGTGTTGTCGTGAGAATCGAGACTGTCCACACCGTGTTGTCGTGAGAATCGAGACTGTCCACACGGTGTTGTCGTGAGAATCGAGACTGTCCACACGGTGTTGTCGTGAGAATCGAGACTGTCCACACGGTGTTGTCGTGAGAATCGAGACTGTCCTCACCGTGTTGTCGTGAGAATCGAGACTGTCCTCACCGTGTTGTCGTGAGAATCGAGACTGTCCACACGGTGTTGTCGTGAGAATCGAGACTGTCCACACGGTGTTGTCGTGAGAATCGAGACTGTCCTCAGCGTGTTGTCGTGAGAATCGAGACTGTCCACACGGTGTTGTCGTGAGAATCGAGACTGTCCACACGGTGTTGTCGTGAGAATCGAGACTGTCCTCAGCGTGTTGTCGTGAGAATCGAGACTGTCATCACGGTGTTGTCGTGAGAATCGAGACTGTCCTCAGCGTGTTGTCGTGAGAATCGAGACAGTCTACATCGTGTTGTCGTGAGAATCGAGACTGTCCACACGGTGTTGTCGTGAGAATCGAGACTGTCCACACGGTGTTGTCGTGAGAATCGAGACTGTCCTCACCGTGTTGTCGTGAGAATCGAGACTGTCCTCACCGTGTTGTCGTGAGAATCGAGACTGTCCACACGGTGTTGTCGTGAGAATCGAGACTGTCCACACGGTGTTGTCGTGAGAATCGAGACTGTCTACACCGTGTTGTCGTGAGAATCGAGACTGTCCACACGGTGTTGTCGTGAGAATCGAGACTGTCCTCAGCGTGTTGTCGTGAGAATCGAGACTGTCATCACGGTGTTGTCGTGAGAATCGAGACTGTCCTCAGCGTGTTGTCGTGAGAATCGAGACTGTCTACATCGTGTTGTCGTGAGAATCGAGACTGTCCACACGGTGTTGTCGTGAGAATCGAGACTGTCCACACGGTGTTGTCGTGAGAATCGAGACTGTCCACACGGTGTTGTCGTGAGAATCGAGACTGTCCACACGGTGTTGTCGTGAGAATCGAGACTGTCCACACGGTGTTGTCGTGAGAATCGAGACTGTCCTCACCGTGTTGTCGTGAGAATCGAGACTGTCTACACCGTGTTGTCGTGAGAATCGAGACTGTCCACACGGTGTTGTCGTGAGAATCGAGACTGTCCACACGGTGTTGTCGTGAGAATCGAGACTGTCCACACGGTGTTGTCGTGAGAATCGAGACTGTCCTCACCGTGTTGTCGTGAGAATCGAGACTGTCCTCACCGTGTTGTCGTGAGAATCGAGACTGTCCTCACCGTGTTGTCGTGAGAATCGAGACTGTCCACACGGTGTTGTCGTGAGAATCGAGACTGTCCACACGGTGTTGTCGTGAGAATCGAGACTGTCCTCACCGTGTTGTCGTGAGAATCGAGACTGTCCACACGGTGTTGTCGTGAGAATCGAGACTGTCCTCACCGTGTTGTCGTGAGAATCGAGACTGTCCTTGACTTCCATAAGACTTCCTTGACCTACGAGGGTTAGGGTTAGATAGGGCAAGAGTTAAGATAGGCTCCAAATAACTCTACTGTGTAGAAAAGAGTTTGACTTCACAACCGAGCGAGGCGTACTTTTCTGCGCAAAGTGCCAAACAGATTCGTAAATTAAAGCATAGGGCATGTACGAGTATGAGATGCTGGTCTGACTCTTCTCCGAACTTGATCTGCTTCAGTTTAAATCGTCTTGGGGATCATATACGGTGGCTCGTGCAATAAGCTTTATAACTTCAAGCCGGTACACATTCAGTATACACTAAAACGGCTTGGACAGCTTATATGGCGTCTAATAAATTTTGGCTCGCAATATCTGACGCGTTTAATTATTCCCTTGGATTGCTAAAGTACATCATCAATAGCAGCAGCAGCGGCAGAAGCAGGCAGAACTATAGATCAAAAGAGTCGGAGAGCGGATGATGTCGTTGTGTGCTCAGTCATTCGGCTAAATATTCGCTTTCTTTTCTCACGACCGAATCTCTTGGTACATTTCTGCTCTCCTCTCGGCCGTTTGACAGAAATATTAGCTCTCCCATGGCTCAGCTCGCTGCTTTGAAGCAACTATATTAGTTCGACAGGAGCTATTTGGATATTTCATCTCTTCGCTGGCTTCCCGCAATTTATACACTTTTCCACAGAATTTTCCATTTTTACGAAGCAAAAAAACGTTTGATTATATGAGTATGAGTCCGGGCCTGCGTACAGCATTGTCGCACTTGAATGTGCTCTCAGGAGGTCAGCGGACAGAATTACCTCAGCGGAGTGGTTGTGGCACAATGTCGCACTTCTGGTGCAACGCTCTCGGCCTTGTGCCTTGGACTTGGAGGTTTGGCCCTCATGGATTTGACATCGCTCGACAACCCCCTTTTCCAGTTTTTGTACTTTTAATCTCAAAGCTACGAGATTAACAACGACTATAACTTTCACTTTCGCTGTAAGTGGATCAGTGGCATTGCGATGGGTTTTCAAGCATAACTTTTGAATGGAACAAATTAGAAAGACAAAAAGTGCCGCATTTAAAGTGCCTGTAGCTGCTTTCATTTTAGCTTTGGGATTAAAAGTCTCGGGAATTTTCCAGACACCCATCCTAAAGTGATTGCGCAGGGAACTTGCCTTGATTTGTGAACGTTGCTCATGCAAAACCGCCTCCCCTGAGACTAAGCGAAATAACTAATGGGGCATAATCATGCAACGTTTTACATGTGCAAGGTGGCACCTCAAATTGAACTCAAAAGACGAATTTCCAGGAGGAAGTTTTTAATAAAATCTTGCACACCATCCTAGTTCGAGATTCTAGATATCCGACTTATAATCCAGAAGTCTTTTTGATCCAGTTTTTCTATAACTAATTTCTATTATCCTATGGTTGCTCCGTGGCAAGCGGTGCTACCGCGGTACGCCTACACCTTTTTAGGTTCAATATATAACAGCAGGAGGCCTGCGGGCACCCCTAGCACAACGCCTTCGGTGACATCGTCCGTCGCACAACCAGCGCTGGGGCAATTCTGCCCAAGTAGGCAGGCGTATCTCACACGCTCACACGGGGTGTACATCCTCGACTTTCTAACCCTCGGGGCATGTACGCTCTCTGTGCCTCGGGGTGTTGGCCCTCATGGCTGTAAAACGCACGACAACCCACCGGCCAATTTCCGTGCAAGAGCACAAATGAATGTTACTGACCGCTAAGCTACTCACTCGGCTCACTATGCCTTATCCTTGTTAATAAGTAATCGACCAGCCTACCTAACGGGGGTTCAACTCAACCCAGCACGCTCGGGCATCCAGCTTTACCCATTACAGGAAACTTCTAGGAAGGAGAAGACTCCATTGCTTAAGGAGGGTCAAGACGAAAAGGAAGGATTACTTTTCCAGACTTCAAATATAGCCATTTTATATGATCGACATTATGTTTCATTATAGAAGTGGTTTGCCGCGCAAATTAATAATATCGAGATTGCGACTTCGTGGCTTCTGCTGCGGCCGCTTTGTAATCGAAGCCGCAAAAGAATTTGCCAGAGCAGGAACATAGGGAACAGCCGGACTGAGCAGCGAGACGGATTAACAGCAAAGCCCTCGAAATGATGGCAAAGCGAATCCCTATTGGCTGGGAAAATCTCCCGCATTCGGCTAGGGCTGAATAAATATCCCCTTAGCTAGCAAAAGTTGAGCCGCTTTCATCCGAAATCTGAGCAGTCAACAATTTGAAAGAAAAACAGCATGAACTCCTCTGACGTCATCCTTGTTGTTGTCTGCACCATCAGCGGCGCCATCGTCTCGGTGACCGTCGGCCTCTGCCTGTGGTGCCGCAGCTGGACCTGGGCGCCCTGGTCGAAGCAGCCGGAGGCCAGCACGCACGGCTTCCTGCTGACTGGGGATCACCGAACCTCCAGCGACGATGGCCGGGCCAGCTCAGTGTTCGGCGGCGGCTCCACGGAGGAGCTGATGGTGGGCTCGCGCAGCCACAGCGAGCTGCTGCAGTGCCCAAAGCCCAGTACTGGTAGTTATCGAACCTTCTCGCCGACACAGCTGCTGTCGCCGAGGCGGCCCAGGTTCGGCAGCGGCAGCTCCCTGACGCCTGCTTCGTCAGCCGATTGGTCGCCCTACTCAGCCAAGTTGAGCAGCGCCTCGGGCCAGATGGCCGACACCACGCCAACAGCCGTCGCAGACAAGAAGGCCTTCCTGACTGGCAAATATCGCCAGAGCTCCGAGTGCCTCCTGATGATCAGCCCGGTGCCCGAGAGCGTCAGCGAGGGTGCCGTGGAATATTTGCGCCGGCGTCGAGCCAGCAGCTTCAGCGATTTGCATCGCCGAGCAGCGAGGTGTTCCTCGTCGACAGGTTCGGATACGGCGACCACCCTGGAGGAGCTGGGACTTAATCTGTCGCTGTATCCAACAGATCAGGATCCCGATATGCAGCACGAGACTCTACTTGGACGGCTCTGTCTGAAGCTGGAGCTGATGCCGAAGAAATCGACTCTCCTAGTGACCATTTGCCAGGCCAAGTACTTGTTGCGCCGTCGGCCCAGCAACATGTGCACATTCTATGTTGCTCTGGCCTACACCAGACCGGGCGGCAGCAAAGAGAAGCGCAAGACTCAGCTGGTTAGCGCGGCCTGCAATCCCCAGTTCGATCGCCAGTTTGCGCTGCCCTGCACCCAGGAGGACGCGCCCGAGAGCGAGCTGCACTTCAAGGTGAAGGAGACGGTGCCCGTTGGCAAGCCGCACGTGATCGGGCATTGCGCTGTGCAGATTGCCGCCCTGCTAGAGATGGGATCCGGCGGGCACGAGATCTGGCGCGAACTGCAGCAGCCCGTCGCTCTGGCTGCCGATGTGAGAAACTTGAATCGCTTGACTTTCACTGCTTGCCGTCATCTTTTAATAATTTAGTACTAGTCCTTTAATGAGATCTGTGAATATCTTTTGACTTTAAAATTCAAAATACCGAGAAAAAGCTGTCAGAAAAAACGCCATGATATTGTGCTTTTACGTATAAAAAAACTTTTACTTCCCACTTTGACTTACGAGTATCTCATGTGTACGCAAACTCACCCCTCATCGATTCAGCAGATGTACATTGCCTCCAAAGCCCTCTCCTGCCACATAACAATCGTGTGTACGCAAACTCACCCCTCATCGATTCAGCAGATGTACATTGCCTCCAAAGCCCTCTCATGCGACATAACAATCGTGTGTACGCAAACTCACCCCTCATCGATTCAGCAGATGTACATCACCTCCAAACCCCCCTCTCATGCCACATAACAGTCGTGCGTACGCAAACTCTAATCGATTGAAAGTAGAAATCCATCTATAGCTCAGCAACAAGGATTGTAATCCTCGTTCGGACACTC
Organism: Macrostomum lignano; assembly: GCA_002269645.1. Lineage (NCBI taxonomy): Eukaryota > Metazoa > Platyhelminthes > Macrostomidae > Macrostomum > Macrostomum lignano. The sequence goes on along the minus strand of NIVC01002103.1, from coordinate 35,101 downwards.
AACCTTTAGAGACTTTTTAAGTGTCCACATTCACATATCCATTCAGTCTGGGCTTCCTGGGCTATAATTTTGTTCTCTAATACGCTGGAAAGGTTGATTGGAAGGTTTGAAGCTAAAAAAGTATGGCCGCTTTGAGTCTTCCAGTTTCGTAAGAAAAAAGGGATGGAAAAGTATATTAAGCAGCTCGTATAGCTATGGCTAATTGCTTGAACAGATTCCTCAGATATCTGAAGGGATTGCTACAAAAGGGAACTCCTTCAATGCTGAGGAAATCCTTAAACAGAGAGAAATAATGATGTCGACTAAAGCTCTCCTTGAAGTGGATCGAGTATTCAAGTCTTCATCAGAGTAGTCAAGCACAGCACCGACTTCAAGGGCTGCGACTCCTTGTCAGCGAAACAGATTCTTAATGCTGATCCAGAGAGAGAGGGAGAGAGAGAGCTGAGCCGAAATTAAGTAACTATTTATGGAATTTTTAAGACTTTTCTGTAGGCTTTCTTTAACGAATTTAGGACTCGAATTCCAAGTGGCCGAACTAATAACTAACAAAATTGATTCTTGACGTGGAGAAGTGACTCTATAATTTGCCTTTGTTGCTAATTAGCCTAAATTTAGATGGAAATTTTACTCAAAACATCGACTTCCCGCCCCTCCTGAACAAAACAATCAACAGACTGATTCGAAAAGACCTCCGGGACGGATTCTTCTATCGTTGAGCTACAAGCAGCAGAAGAAACTGCTCACACTTGGAATTGTTGAGGGCAAAGATCTGCGAGTGAAGGAGACTGACTGTAAGTTTATGCCAGATTACGTACGATTAAATTCCGCTTGTTAGGACGTAAGTTAAAAAATCCGACTTTAAGTCGAAGCACACTCAGTGTATCCTAGGTAAAATTACAAGGTACACTGCAAGTGGTAGCATCCGTGAGTAAATTCCGGATAACAACCCCTAGATAAACTTCAGGTAACACTGCTTCAGGCAGCTGAGCATGAGAACACGACACACGTGCTTACAAATCGATGCCAGCAGGCTACAGTGACTCGAGAATTCTACCGCATATTGTTGCCATTTCTATCCATCTTACTTTATTTACATTACTCGATGCTGCCCTTCTTTTTTCCTAGATTTCTTTGCACTCTACCATTTTTTGTCTACGGGTAATATAGTATTTATTAGTAGTTGCATGAGTTGAGGCGCTGGGCTGCACGACTGTGCTGGGAAGTTTACGCCCATCAACAAACTCTTACTAAACAGTTTTTTATTAAAATCATAAACAACATGGAAATTGCCGATTTTGTAGCCAATAATTAGATCTCAAACAACAGCTAGGAGCGTACATTGCTCAAAATATACGAGCTAGCCTAACATTTAGCACTCACTCGCAGAAGTTCAGGTTCTAACATCGTCCAGAGGGCCGGGTTCGAAGCTCATCGGTGAACGCGTCTGACTTGACGCGGCTTGCGCACAGAATGGAACCAAAGGATCGTGGTTTACCGATGAGGTGCTCTGCCCTCTGGCTGTTGTGCAATATTAACATGTCAGCCTATCAATCTGTTTCAGCCTATGTGTACTTCCGCGCCAGCATCATGGCTCGCGAGCAGACAGTAAAGGCCAAGAAGAGTCCTCTCATCAAAGAGAATCTCGCCAGTCCACTAGTGCAACAGGAGTTCCGGTTTCATCTGGCGCCAAACCTCACCGACCAGGTGTACCTGTTCGTACTCATCTGTGCCAGGTCGCGCCTTGGCGCCAACCGGTTGCTGGGCAAAGCGGTAATTGGATCCGCTAATTTTGCTCAGGGCAGCGGCGTTGAGCAGTGGAGCGACTGCTTGAGAAATCAGCCCAGCATCGTGCACCAGTGGCACGACATCTACTGAATTGAGGAGCAGTGCGGTGCGAGTACCTTTAAAAGTAATGATATAATAGTAATAATATAATAATTGGTTACACCGGCCCTAATGGGCAGATGTGCAACCGACAGCTCAGCCGCAGCTATTGCGCGGCGCATCTGAAGGCTGCGTACGGCTGTTCAGTCCAAGGACTGGGGGGGGGGGTCGCCAACACACCCTCAATTACCCCAGCTGGTACCAATTTTACAGCTGGGTGACATAAGACAATGCACAGTAAGTCCCTTGCTCAAGGACACAAATTGTTTTGAGTAGGTTGAGTATTGAACCCCCTACCTTTCAGTCGTGATTTCGACGCTGTAGCCACTAGGCTGCAATCCCTAAATTACAACTCATTCTTAAGAAGATCTTCTTCAGATAATAAAGCTATTTTACAATCAAACCAGACCGCAGTAAATTTTTCGCTTTCGACAGAGATCAATTAAATCAATTATCGAGTAATGATCGAGATTTTGCTATATCTCTCTTTGGAAAAATGCATCGAATCTACCATTATATTATGATTCAGAAGGAACTTACATGTGTACTTTATGCGTAATTTTTATGTGTACTTTATTATTAATCGTTAATCGTTGTTATCATTGGCTTCACTTATAGACATCCCCAATGTCAATGCACTGACCATTGGTACACTCATTTCGGCGCCATTGGTACACTCATTTTGGCGCCATTGGTACACTCATTTTGAAGTCATCGGTACACTCATTTCGGCGCCATTGGTACACTCATTTCGACGCCATTGATACACTCATTTTGGCGCCATTGGTACACTTATTTTGGAGACATTGGTACATTCATTTCGGCGCCATTGGTTCATTTCGAAGCCCCTGTCTGCTATACGCTGATATAACTAATTTTAGCTCGATGACCGTATTTTGTCTGTCAATTTTACATTTAGTTATTGCATTATTGTCTTGTCGGAGTTAAAATGTTCGAAAGAGTGAAAATCAGTTAAAAACGTCTCTCTCAAATTTCCAAGTATTAACATTATTGTGAAACTTTAACAGATTATAAAGTTTTTGAAAATCTTTTTGCTTATGACAATTGTCAATGTGTTGTAATTGTACTTTTTGTTGATCAAGATAGACATATTTGTTTTAATTTCCGTGTAGATTAGTGTAGAAATTTAAATGTCGCTTTGTAGTTCTACCGAAAAAATAGTAGCTGTTAGCAAATCTAATTAAACTGTCAATTAGAAGTAGTAGATAAACTAAAATCTTTGTGGAGTTTAATAAACGTGTGTGCGATTAAGTTCTTCATCATAAAGTGATTATTACAGCCTTTTTAATTTAAGTCCTCAATTGAAATGCAGTGCCTAGATTGAATTGAATATCATTTAGATCTCGATGTGACTTTTTCCGACTAGCATTCTATTCTTCCATATGACCTGCGTCACTTACCCTTACTCGTACTCAATTATAGTCCCCCTTCATCCTTCCACTCTCTCGAATACTCACCTGTCTTATATTCACCTACAAATTCACCTTCCCTAGATTCACCTTCCCTAGATTCACCTTCCTTAGATTCACCTTCCCTAGATTCACTTCGCTAGATTCACCTTCCTTAGATTCACCTTCCCTAGATTCACCTTCCTTAGATTCCCCTTCCTTAGATTCACATTCCTTAGATTCACCTTCCTTAGATTCACCTTCCTTAGATTCACCTTCCCTAGATTCACTTCGCTAGATTCACCTTCCCTAGATTCACTTCGCTAGATTCACCTTCCCTAGATTCACTTCGCTAGATTCACCTTCCTTAGATTCACCTTCCCTAGATTCACCTTCCCTAGATTCACCTTCTTAGATTCACCTTCTCTAGATTCAACTTCCCTAGATTCACCTTCCCTAGATTCACCTTCCCTAGATTCACCTTCCCTAGATTCACTTAGATTCACTTTCCCTAGATTCAACTTCCCTAGATTCACCTTCCCTAGATTCATCTTCCCTAGATTCACCTTCCCTAGATTCACCTTCCTTAGATTCACCTTCCTTAGATTCACCTTCCCTAGATTCATCTTCCCTAGATTCATCTTCCCTAGATTCACCTTCCCTAGATTCACCTTCCCTAGATTCACTTAGATTCACTTTCCCTAGATTCAACTTCCCTAGATTCACCTTCCCTAGATTCATCTTCCCTAGATTCACCTTCCCTAGATTCACCTTCCTTAGATTCACCTTCCTTAGATTCACCTTCCCTAGATTCATCTTCCCTAGATTCACCTTCCCTAGATTCACCTTCCTTAGATTCACTTCTATAAATTTACCTTCCTTAGATTCACCTTCCCTAGATTCACCTATCCTACACCCTATTCAGCTTCCCTATACCGTATTCACCTAACCTATACCGTATTCACCTATCCTACACCGTATTCACCTACCCTATACCGTATTCACCTACCCTACACCGTATTCTCTCCTAAATACCAGGTAATTCTTTAACTTCCCTATATTATTTTCTTGTCAGAAAATACGCTCTTATGTTTTTCTGTAATTATAGCTACTCGATAAACAAAAGCCAAACAACCCCAATTTCCAAATAATCTAATTTTATGAAAATATAACCGTGCGCACAGAAATCTAATAACGACATTTGAAGCTTTTAGCTCGGTATTAACAAAATCAGAAATCGGATAGCTACTCACAATAGCATTATTAACACAGCTCAACGATGTGATGGGATTTAACGGAATAATAGAGTCGCGCTATTTGAGTTCGGTTCTCACTAATCGAGAGATCGAGCTTGAGGATTTCTGCTGATGGGGCAGCGTGCTACATGTATAGATTTAGAGAGGCGAGAGGCAAAACGAAATGGGAGAATTTACTGAGAGAGGATTTAGGCTGCTGAGCCTATTAGCTTGCACAGTATATAAGGGCGATAGTGTAGATGCAAATCCAAGCTTAATCCGTTAATCTCTCCTCGGTTGAAAAGCAAGAGCATTACATATATGCGATTGTAGGATGTATGCAAGAATTCTTTTGTAAAAATCTGAAATTTGATCGAGTTGCATTTTGTTAAAATGCAGGGGAAATTATCTGCAAGAGTCGTTGACATGACCGGAGAGCCAGCGGAGCCATGGTGTGGCAGTTGGTGCGCGGCGGCGCTCGCGAGTGCAAACCAGCGCATGATCGCATGTCTCCTCGTGACGTTCGTCAACAATTCTCTTGCAGCCCGCAAAGGTGAGCAGGCGGGCAGAGGGGCTTGCGGAACTGGGTGTTCGCGGACACCATGCAGGTCCAGCCGGTCAAGCAGATCCTCCAATGCGTCGGTGTTGGCGTTCTCGCGTCCCGCGACAAAGGTCGAGCGCTCGGACCTCCGTGGAACTGCGTTCAGGTCTCCGAGCACTGCCAGCGTGTCACGGTTTGTTGGCACCTCTTCCAGCTCCCCAGCCAGGAAGTCGAAGAAGGCACGAGCCTCCTCGGGGTGAGCATCGGTGGGTGCATACGCGCAGAACAGCTTGTTGCAGCGGGCGCGCAGTCGCAGGTCGACCCACATCAGTCGCGCGGACAGCGAAGCGCAGTGCACGCTCTGCTGGAGGCGGGGTCCGATCAGTACGCCGACACCGCCCCGGCCGCGGTCGTCGGCCGACGTGTACAGGAGGCCTCAGCCGGCTCCGAGGTCCTCAGAGTGGAGCCCCGGCTCAGCCACGATAGAAACCTCCTGCAGCATCATGAGGTCCAGCTGTAGGTCGTGGGCCAGCTGGACCTCGACGCCAGGGGGCCTTCAGAGTTCGGCAGTTCAACGTGCCGAGTCTGAGACGGCCACCTGGTACAGCTGGGGCCAGATGGAGGTTGGCCTCGTGGTCCCCGGCGCCACCCGGCACATCCATAGTTGGAGTTGCAGGGACCAGGGACAACAGGCGCCTGGCTGCGCCACGGAGTCGCCCTCGCTTGTTGCGCTGGCGCCGCCGCTCAGTGCGACGTTGCGCGCTGCGCCGACCTCTGCGAGTCCCTGGTGTGCTGAGCTGTGTGGGTGGAGCAGGAGAATTTCCCGCAGGAGGTTTTCCCGCAAGGTTTTTACAGTCTGAATTTCAAGTCAAATCCAGTCTATATACTATGCTGAACTAGATTAGAACTAGCCTAGACTAGACTAGGCTAGACTAGATTTCTAATCCGATTGGATTTGACTTGAAATTCCGACAGGAAAAACCCTGCGGAAAACCTCGCCGCGGGAAAATCTCTGCGGGGAAATCTCGGCGGGAAAATCTCAGCGGGGAAACCTCGCTGCGGGAAAAGCTCGCGCGGGAAATTCTCATAGACCCCTTTGCTGCCGCAGCCGAGGCGCGGCCGTCCGAGCCAACCGAGGTCATCCGCGGCCTGGTGAACTGGCCGCAATGCCAGGAGGTGTCAGCACTATTTGCACGGGAGTGCAAATATAATGGCTGACCCCGACCGCCAAAGCAGCAGCCACGGCGCTACTATCGCGCTCTGTTGGACACCCACGTGAAGCGTCAATTCGCGGGCGCTTTCGTCGGCGTGCTTAGAGACCAGCGCAAGGCGGAGTATTCCAACATCAGCACCGCCGTTGGAGCCGCTGCGGAGCAGACGGTCCCGCTGATGCGGCCGGCGCTGTTTGGCAGATCGACCCGACCATCAGGCAGGCGCGGCTCAACATCGAGCGACTCGGCAGGAACCGGTGGCCCACGGGCGACGCTGAAGATGCGTTTGAGCGCCTTCTAGACGAGCGGCAGCAAGCCGCTGTCGACGACGTCGTCCGGTCCATCACTGCAGCCGGCCCCGACGTGAAGAGCCGCGCAGTATGGACGGCCGTCCGGACTCTGATGGGGCGCAAAAAGCGCGTGGCGCTGAACCTGGCCGGCGACACCCCGGAGGAGCGCAGGAATGAATTGCGCGACTTCTTCACTGGCATCGTGAACGCGCCCGCGTCGCCGCTGCCCGCCAGCTTTGCGCTCCCACTGGACACGCCGCTCCCAGCTGAGGAGGACTTTTGGCCCCGACGAAGTCCCGGTCGCGGCGCTGCAACTCCGCTGTGTGGCCTCCCAGGTCACATGCGTCATAAACCGCGTATTCGCCGGCGCCCCCGCGCCCACCGAGTGGACTGTCGCGCACATTGTGCCGATCGCAAAGAAGGCAGGGACAATGAGGACCAAAGAGGACCATCCGTGGGATCTTGCTGATGTCCTGCACCGCTAAGCTCTTCAACCGGCTGCTGCTCAATCGTCTGCAGTCGGTGCTGGACCCGTACCTGCGGTACGAGCAGAACGGATTCCGGCCGCAACGCGGTACAGTGAGACAGATCCTCGCACTGAACTGTGTCATCGAGTAGGCGCGCATCCGCCAGTCTAAGCTGATCATTGTCTTTATTGACTTTCGAAGAGGCGTTTGACTCGGTGTTAAGAGCCACGCTTCCCTCCGTCCTTTGAGCCTACCGGGTCCCGAAGCTAATCAACGCTGTCATTTCGCTGTATTGCGATACTCGAGCTGCTGTGGTGACGGCGGACGGCCTGTCTGACCTGTTCGACACTTCATCGGGAGTTCTGCAGGGCGACACGCTGGCGCCGTTCCTCTTCGTGCTGCTGATGGACTGGGTGCTTCGGACTGCACTTCCCTCGGCTTCCTGCTGCGCAGACATATCGGTCGCCGCCATGACGAAAAGTGCCTAAGCGTGCTTGGCTACGCCGACAACCTCGCCCTCCTGTCCTCGTCCGTTGAAGGCGCCCAGCGGCAGATCGACAGGCTGGTCGAGCTAGCATCTAGCGTCGGTCTGGTTGTCAACACGCTGGAGACCAAGGTGCTGACTGTGCCGGCTGACACCACGCTCGCACGCTGCCAGCGGTTCACCTACAATGTACCTCGGCGGTCTGGTGCCCCACGTGGAAGCGGACCTCCGGCGGCGCAGAGGACTTGCCTGGGCGGCCTTTCGTTCGATCCGAGCCGTCCTCCAGTCCGAAGCGCTGCCCGACCGCCAGAGGGTGGCTGTGGCAGGTGGTGGTCGAAACCGTCCTGTATACAACGCCGAGACATCACGCTGACGACTACTCTGGAGCGGCAGTTGGACTCGGTGCACTCAGGCCTGCTCCGCGCGGCCTTTCGAGCTGACGAGAGCGTCGGGACCGAGGCCCTGTACGATCGGGCCAAGCTGCAGCGTCCGTCCACCATCCTGCGCCGGCGGCGACTTCAACTTCAAGGACTCGGCGTGATCCGGGCCGAGGGCTACTGCCCCCAACCTGTTCAGGACGACGTCTTGCTGCTCACCTTGCAGGGTCCGTTCAGGCGGGATCAGGCCCGAACCCGTCGATACGTGGACTGCCTGCTGTGCGACGCTGGGGCGCCCGACACTGCCAACGGAGCGGACTTCGTCCGCTTTCAGGCTGCTGCGGGGCGCCATCTGACGCGCCCTGCTTTAACTGCGATCTTTGCTTGCGGGGCTGCGTACTTTGTTGCTGTTCTAGTACAGGTACACGTACATATACATCTTTATCTGCCGAGATTTGCCCGCAATGTTTTTTCCTGCAGTACATGTATATGTACGAGCTTCACTCGGGGGAAAATTGTTGCATTGCGGGCAAATCTCGGCGGGAAAAGCTTGGCGGGCAAGTATTCTCATGGACCCCAGGTTATGTATCAGCTCTAGTCAGGTACAGTATCACGCAACTTACGTACATGTACATCTAACCTGTACATGATCCAGGGGTGACCCGTTATAAAATTCAATGATTTTGCTTCAGGTTAACAAAATATACATGTAGTGCCTGCGGCGCTAAAATGAGTGCTTGCGGCGCCAAATGAGCGCTGACAACACCGATTCAGAAAAAAGTGTACAATGTACATGTACATGTAGAATTCTTGGCTTTAATTGTCCCCCACCAACATCCATGGCGACGCCCCCTGTGCATGTATACATCTTTATGTCTTCTTATACCTATACATGTATAATTTAAAAGTATGTAAGCTCGTACATGAATTCCCACTTCGATTCCAAAGTCACTTTATTAAGACTTCGATAATTCGTTTTATTTATTATCAAGCCTGTCAAACTGAAATACAACACTAAAAAAGTTTTCGCCCGTTGTAAATTCAACAACCCGAGTTAATCAACTCTCGGCGCATTTGCTGGTCGGGTGATTATTTGCACTCAATATCAGTGATATATCGGAAGTGAAAAGGACAGTCAACTGCATATTCTACATACAAGTGTGCCAATAAATACTTTGGCTAACTTTAGATTTGCTAATTGATAAACATTCACGATGCTCTACTGATAGTCCCTAGTGAGTAGGCACTACGACAAATCTACATTATAGAATGTAAAGAAAGTACATTTCGATGACTTGGAATTGCATTATAGTCAGTCATCACCCCCCTAATTTCCAAATCTGTGAATCTTATTTTTTCGGACAAGTTGCATCACCGTATAGAAATTCGCATATCTGATGCAACGCTTTCTAAGAAAAGCCGTGACGAAATACCAGTAATTGCTAACGAAAATAACAAGAACAACCAAGTATTGAAATGAGACATTTTTGCTGCAAGTCTTTCAAGTCTTCTAATGAAAAGAAGAAAAATCATTGCTTGCTCCCAGAAGAATATAATCGTTTATTGGCCGGCTTTACAATGATTAAACAGCGGAATAAAAAGAAATCGAATGCAGACAAACAAACAAATAAGGTAAGAGCGGATAGACAGACAGTCCATATTAAATGTGATGACAATGAGATCAAAGGCATTATAAAACAGCAAAGTTTGCAATCAAAGGGTTCCGAATAAAACAAAATCATTACCAAATGACATGTCATTAGGTTTTCTAAAACTAGAAAAATATCCAACAAAGCAGACAGGCGACAGGAAAAATTCCAATTCATAAAATATTTATATCTCAACCTCTGTCGGAACTGAGAGACAGAAGCCAGAACTTCGGTGGCCAAATTATTAGTAGATCAGTTACTAATAATACATAATGCCTAGTAGGCAATTAAAAAGAACAAAACACACGAAAAATATGAATATATTCAATTTAACTTTCTTGAAACAATAGTTTTATTATTATGGTCTTATTGCTAGATAATTATAGAACAGATTAACAGACATATTGGGGCAATTATGAGCAATACTCAGGTACTTTAATCGGTGACTCACCGCTATACATACACATGTTGCAATTGCAAACTTGAAATAGAACAGGTGACACACACAGGAAATGTGCGCAGTTAATAAGAAGCAATAATATAATTACGCAGTTGCAAATTATTAAAGAATTAAAATTAACAAAATTAGGGAATGATTTATTTTAATACTCTGGTCTGGACTTGCGCGTTTAAAATTATTTATTTCATAATTCTTATATGATAAACAATGATTCATTTCATTATTGTTGTACATAAGCTGCCACTGTTGTAATACAGTTTGAAATTTAAATTAAAACATTACATTAAGTAATATTTAAACAACATACTGAACAAATGCCATCACTACTACTAATAGAAGCAGTAGCATAATTCGCGTTAGATCATTAAAATTAGTGGGGTTTTATAAAAAATTAAAGAGCTGTTTTTTATCGAACAAAAGCAGCACGCGACTGTTAAGAACAGGAGATCAGCTCCTGACTGCTGCTTCGAGTGGACATTGTTGATGCTGTTGTTGCAGTTGCTGCTTCCGCGGCATCTAAAGACGCAGTAGACGCTACCACTGTTGCACTACTAGCAGTAGTAGTAGCATTAGCCTCAGACAGAACTTCGCTATTCGGTCTTTGTCGTCGTTTAATCAACTGGCGCCGCTCCGCACAATTTGGCATAGGCGGAGCCGTTGCTAGGCCAGTCTCAGTTGCCATCTGCTTCTGCTGTTGCTGGGCGGCAAAAGACAGGCGAGACAGGGCGCCGATGGGTGTAGGACTCGATCCAGCCTGTTGAGCACTGCTCATGCTCAGCAGAGTCGATGCAGCCGGAACCGATAGGCAGAATCTGCGCTGACGCTTAGCCTCTGAGCAGGCCGACTCGGCTTCGTCGCTATTGTCGCTGCTGCTACTAAAAGCGGCAACGGATTCGGCGGCATTCTCTGCTGTGTCTTCTTTGCTAGACTCTTTCTGCTTTTTCTGAGCCTGCAGCAGACGCTCGAATTCTAATAGTTGGCCAAGGAAATTGAAATTAGGACTAATGCTGGGCCGGCGCGCCTTGACAAATCTGGGAATAAGTAAGGGTGCCAAGTGATTTGGGTTAGGATAATTAAACTTAGAAATTTGTATTACATATAATAATTGCTCTCATTGATATCTTACCTATAGGCCTCGTCCTGAGACAACCCGAGATGCTGCATAATGTAGGCAATGGCCACAGTTGGAGAACGAGAAATGCCAGCCAGACAGTGTACAAGACAACGACCGTTGCTTTTGCGGACATTGTCTAAAAGAGTAGACAGTTAAAAAAGTTTGTATTAGATACATATCGGCAATGTAAAAATAGCCTGACAAAGCGTTCTTTCGATACATATCGGCATGATTAATATCTATCTAAAAAAAAGTGTCGTATTATGTACAAATGAATAACTTACCAAGAAACTGGAATGCCAGCTTAAAATGCGGCAACAATTTGTCCGAATAACCGTCGTTGACTGGTACGCGCATAAAAGCAGCCTCGGGTACGTGCTGAGACTGTACACAATTGGCGCTAACATTCAACACGTGGGTGATGCCGTGACGACGCATTACATCGGCGTCGCAGGCGTCGGACTGGGAGCCGACGTAGACGAAGCTAAGTAGCTGAGTAGGTCCCTGGCTAGTGTAGCTTGGCTCAACCAGATACCGTCCAGCGTGTTGACAGCAACCTCCATCAACAGTGTCGACTGCAGCCGCCGCTGCTGGGCACTTTGATTCGCAATACTGCGGATAAGCCGCGGCGAAATTGGCGAAACCGCCTGAAATAATTGGTTGATGCCGGTTTAGCTGCGAGCTGGCCTCCTCGGCCATGCGGGCTTCCTGCGCGCAGGTGACAGCAGCGGCTGCAGAAGCAGCTGCTGGTGCGCCTGCCGCATTCAGACAGCTGAGATGATGAAATGTCAGTCTCTCTGGTCGGAATTTTCTGCACAGAACCATGACTTTTGAAATACTGCTGAGAATTGTTAACTAAGAAGATCTCAAAAAAATAGTGGTACTAGCAGAAGCATAAGCGGACAAAAAGTTATGTGCAGTGGTTTTATAGCAATTTGCTTGAGCTTAGAGTGAAGAGTTTATAGGAAAGGTTTAGGTAAAGAATTAAGCTAAAAATAGATCATGACTCTTCACTGACACTGGGTTATTTTTAGAAACACGATCAAATGCACACTGCGCCTGATTGGAAAGAAATACAGGGTTGAAGGGCAGAGAGGGAACGCTTTCTCTCCCCTCCCCCCCAAAGCTTCCACTCACTCGCAAGGCGCGTGCAGCGCGATAATTACAAGTCCACAAGCGCACACACCCCTTACCCCTTATCTATCCAGTTCTGCCGGTCGGCCTCTCCCCTCTGCCCTTCCTATCCAGTTCTGCCACACGCCCAATGAGTCACAGCAGGTTTCCAGACTATTCCAGTAAAATAGCTAGCTAAGCTTAGAAAAGCGGACTTGAATGGAACGAATCGGCGCAACTGCACACTTCTAACTGGGTGGTGGAGAATCCCACAAACCAAGGCCGTTAACTGTGCTTTGGTTTTGTCACAGGACATAGTCAATATGCTAAAAATAGGATTGGTTAGAGAGGCTTCACGTAGGTAGGGGCAACGTCAAATAAACTCCCCTTTTTTAGCTGGCCTAGTCAGTCAGCAGTCGCGAAAACTCTCTAATTTTTCAGTATCGCAAAAAAAGTAAGACCGAGAAAAAACTGGGGGTTTTCCAACACGCGCCAAATTTCAAGTGCAATGGATAGGGCATAGAGAGGGGACGGATTACAGGACGGTCTATGTGAAAGCGGGTCACTCAGTATTAACTATTTACTGTACACAAAATTGCCCGAAAGAACTTAGAATAGGTCAGAATCACATAACAACGAAACGGAGAAGGGGGCGGCTGACACTCTCAGAGTTGAGTCAGCAAAAATAGTTGGGATTGTTTCAGTTCCGTGCTTCGGCTTGCCGTTGGTATTGGGATTTAGGAAACGTAATTTTTATTGACTGATGAGAAACAAGGAAATAGAGAAGAAATGTAATTGTTATTGTAATTCAGGTTTAACATCTTGCTAGCAATGATAGAAAGTCTTTTGGCTTTAATCCAGTTTTAATTCATTAGACGTTATCAACTGAGCTGATGTTATTTTTTTATTCTGTCGTAAATCTTCAAACCAGTTTAGGACTTAGGAGTTGACAGGAAAAGTCCAAAAGAAAACCAGAATAAAAGAAAGAAAGATAAAGATGGCTCTCAGAGAGCCAGAGAGAGAGAGAGAGAGATTCCAAAAAAATCCATGATGATAGCAAGCAGAAGGCAGGGGTAGTATCTGCAGTGTAGTGTATCTTCAGTTGGCGAGAGGGCCTGCCTCCTACGACCCTCTGCCATCTTTTTTGACGCATTCAACTTATCTCATTGTTATTTTCTTTTCTCAGAATAACGTACCCTCGTCCCATACAATTCTAGATAACTTAGTATCACTGCGCACTTGAATGACTTGGATCGGGTGGGACTATTTTAGTTTTTTTCCGACTGACTATAAACCAACTTGAGACAAATAATACAATACAGTCTAGTGTAATTGTTTAATAAAAATTAAACAATTATGCCTATGCCATTTTTAATTAACTCTTTAGAACTACAATTTGATTATTTATCTGTTCCTGTTTTATTTAATTTTAACTTCTAAGATCACGTGACTAATAAATACAACAGACGAAGAGCCAGCTAGGTAAATTTCAACTTTAACATTATTAGTCAGGTTAGCTTTTATAATGACCTTCCCCATTTTAACTGATAACGAGTTTATCGATAACACAAGTGGCAAAACTGCAATCTTATGGCTTGTGCTATTTATAACCAAAAAACAAGTTAATTACACTTGAAGCAATTATGAACAGCTAAGCTAATAATAATAATCCAGAAGCTTTACGCTACCAGGATTTCTACGAGGGTTTATCTACCTAGCTAAACGGCAAGAGTAAACAGTTCTTTAATTAAACACACAAGGCCTCGTCATCTACACTTACTTAGCTAAGCTATGACTAAGACCAGAAAAAAGTCAAGTGTCAAGACACGAATTTTAGGGCTAGGCCCTACGCGTCTGTAACATTAAAAACAAACTTGAAATCTAATATTAACTCACCAATTGATCGCAACTTTCTAGGCCTAGCAATAACAAGCGCACAATTTGGCGATATCGGACTGAGCGGACTAATACTACTACTAGTGTTAGTAGCACAAATAGTACTATTATTATTTGAGCCTAAATCTACTCCTAATCCTCCAAGTCCAACAAAGCCTAATTGCAGTCGACTTGGCCGATTTCGCTTAGCAGAAGCTGGCAATAATGAGGATGACCGTGATGACGTTGACAAATCCGATGCTGAATCGGCTGGTAACGATTTTCTATTATTGGCAGCAGACTTGGATAGCGGCGAAGAAGGCATATTTTAAATATAGTATGACTAACCGACAAATCTTCGTTAATATTTAGAAATTAATTACTATTGGAAGTTTACGGGCTGAACTAGATAGGCAGGCCTGCTATTCAATTCAATATGATGACAAATAAGGGGGACCACTAATAGAAGGAACGGAACTCTTAAACACTCTAAGTGACGGGGGGAGGGCTGGCGGGGCTGCCGGACCGGAGAATCGCTGACTCAGACCGCACACGCGGGAGAGGGAAAGGATAAGAAAGTAAAGAAAGGACTAGAGGGGGGTAGAGGGGGCCGGGGAATCCCCGCGTTGCTTAGCAGCGGAGCGACTACCACCCCAATTGAGAGGAAACGGAACCAATACGATGCGAATGAACCAGCTAAGAGTGCTGACTAAAACCAATAGTAGAACTCCGACTGACTGATCCAAATTCTTGCTCTTATTTCCTCATTCCTAAAGAAATGACCTGAAGCGAATCAGCGATGACAAACTAAGGCGACTCCGAGTGAGTCATATGCCGCCATGCATTAAAATCAATTCTAGCTGATTTTATTATAATACATGCTATAGTAAATAAATACTCTAAAGTAGTCAGAACTTGACTTCACAAATGACACCCACTAAAAACTTATAGTATTCCTAAAGTTTATATCCCCGAACTTCGTATTCGAAAAGCTCATATCCTAAATATCATATTCCCAAGCTTCAGCCTTCGCCTTCATATCCATATCCCATATCCCCACGATTTATATCCTAAAACTTCTAGATCTCCAAGCTGACTACTTCCAATTCATATCCCCAAGCTTCATATCCCCAAGCTTCATATCCCCAAGATTCACATCCCCAAGATTCATATCCCAAGGTTTATATCCCCAAGATTCACATCCCCAAGATTTATTTCCCCAAGATTCATATCCCCAAGGTTTATATCCCCAAGGTTTATATCCCCAAAGATTCAAATCCCCAAGATTTATATCCCCAAGATTCACATCCCCAAGATTTATTTCCCCAAGATTCATATCCCCAAGATTCATATCCCCAAGGTTTATATCCCCAAGATTTATATCCCCAAGATTCACATCCCCAAGATTAATATCCCCAAGATTCACATCCCCAAGGTTTATATCCCCAAGATTCACATCCCCAAGGTTTATATCCTCAAGATCACATCCCCAAGATTCACATCCCCAAGATTCACATCCCCAAGGTTTATATCCCCAAGATTCACATCCCCAAGATTCACATCCCCAAGACTCACATCCCCAAGATTCACATCCCCAAGATTCACATCCCCAAGACTCACATCCCCAAGATTCACATCCCCAAGATTCACATCCCCAAGATTCACATCCCCAAGATTCACATCCCCAAGATTCACATCCCCAAGATTCACATCCCCAAGACTCACATCCCCAAGATTCACATCCCCAAGATTCACATCCCCAAGATTCACATCCCCAAGATTCACATCCCCAAGATTCACATCCCCAAGATTCACATCCCCAAGATTCACATCCCCAAGATTCACATCCCCAAGATTCACATCCCCAAGATTCACATCCCCAAGATTCATATCCCAAACTTCAAATCCACTTGTAAAATTTGTAACACTTAAAATATCTGTTGCCTTTTGGTCTAGTCACCCACTGAATCACACCAGTATTGCCACAACTGCCCAAAATAACAAGCGATGATTAATACTTGCATATTCTTATACTATTCTCTATTAGTTGTAAAACTTTGTAACCGGAAAAAGACCCACCAATGCTGGGTGGCATGACTCAGTCAGTCAAGGGATCAGAGAAATATCATGACTTGCCTTGCATTCCCCAAGCTTCCATTGCGGAACAAAGGAAATTGGTCAGAAAATGGTAACAAATTTTAACCCCAACCCCGCGATCATGGGTGAGTCACGTGAGTCACTGTTTACGAACCATCGGGTCGGAGGGTCGGGACTGTCTGTATTTAAAAAAATCTTTCGCACCAAAAATGAGACCTTATCTATCTGAAAAAAATTGTTTTACTTTTAACGAGTCTGATTTAATAAGTGGACTGGATTGCTAATCTAGCCAATACACACTGATGAAGGAATAGAATGGATTGCTAATCTAGCCAATACACACTGATGCAGGGATAGAATGGATTGCTAATCCAGCCAATACACACTGATGCAGGGATAGAATGGATTGCTAACCTAGCCAATATACACTGATGCAGGAATAGAATGGATTGCTAACCTAGCCAATATACACTGATGAAGGAATAGAATGGGTTGCTAATCTAGCCAATATACACTGATGAAGGAATAGAATGGATTGCTAATCTAGCCAATACACACTGATGCAGGAATAGAATGGACTGCTAATCCAGCCAATACACACTGATGCAGGAATAGAATGGATTGCTAATCTAGTCAATATACACTGATGAAGGAATAGAATGGATTGCTAATCTAGCCAATACACACTGATGCAGGGATAGAATGGACTGCTAATCCAGCCAATACACACTGATGCAGGAATAGAATGGATTGCTAATCTAGTCAATATACACTGATGAAGGAATAGAATGGATTGCTAATCTAGCCAATACACACTGATGCAGGGATAGAATGGACTGCTAATCTAGCCAATACACACTGATGCAGGGATAGAATGGATTGCTAATCTAGCCAATACACACTGATGAAGGAATAGAATGGATTGCTAATCTAGCCAATACACACTGATGAAGGAATAGAATGAATTGCTAATCTAGCCAATACACACTGATGCAGGAATAGAATGGATTGCTAATCTAGCCAATACACACTGATGCAGGAATAGAATGGATTGCTAATCTAGCCAATACACACTGCTGAAGGAATGTAATCGATTGCTAATCTAGCCAATACACACTGCTGAAGGAATGTAATCGATTGCTAATCTAGCCAATACACACTGCTGAAGGAATGTAATCGATTGCTAATCTAGCCAATACACACATTAATGAAATGTGCCGCCCACCTTGCAGCAGCCGCACAGTGGAATATCTGGCCGCCAGCCGCTGCAACAGCAGGTACACAAAACAGGCACTGTCGCTGCCACCAGCGCCAGGAGCACCGACGGGTTCAACGCAATGATTTGAACGCTGCTGCGACGGTGGCGGAGGCGGCGGCAGCAGCTCGGAACCCTCGTCGTACAGAACCACACAGCAGGGATCCGATGGCAGTAGGTCGTTGATTGACAGCTGCGTGGACAATTGAAAATGGGAAAAGTTATGCTAAGGTGAGGGGATATTGCATCTGTGTTGCATGAAATAGATAGATAGATAGACAGACAGACAGACAGACAGACAGACAGACAGACAGACAGACAGACAGACAGACAGACAGACAGACAGATAGACAGACAGACAGACAGACAGACAGACAGACAGACAGACAGACAGACAGACAGACAGACAGACAGACAGACAGACAGACAGACAGACAGACAGACAGACAGACAGACAGACAGACAGACAGACAGACAGATAGACAGACAGACAGACAGACAGACAGACAGACAGACAGACAGACAGACAGACAGACAGACAGACAGACAGACAGACAGACAGACAGACAGACAGACAGATAAACAGACAGACAGACAGATAGACAGACAGACAGACAGACAGACAGACAGACAGACAAACAGACAGATAAACAGACAGACAGACACAAAGACAGCCAGACACACAGACAGACAAACAGACAGATAAACAGACAGACAGACAGACAGACAGACAGACAGACAGACAGACAGACAAACAGACAGATAAACAGACAGACAGACACAAAGACAGCCAGACACACAGACGGGAGACAGATAACTAACAGACACAGAGAACAGAAGAAAGGCAAAAATAGAAACAATCAAACTCTCGCCATAAGAGACGAGCGAAGCAAGCAAAGGTCATTTCATAATAGCAGCCTAATAGATTTTGCTAATAAAATGTAAGAATAAATTAAGCCACAGGAATGTAGAATAGAGAATAACTGAAGCGTTGCCATTTCCTTTGAGGCATCATTGACAGGAAAAATCAATTAATTAATTGCCGAGCAGGAAATGCAAATTCACTCAGTTCAATCGCCCGCCCACACAGGAACGCAGGTTTCTAATTATAGCCGGTATTATTCAACCAAAAAATTGAGAGCTACAAAGGAAATGCCTCATTAGCAACTTGTACCAACGCTTGTAGTTTTCATAATAGAACCGGATACGCACTCCATTACACTAAGACAGTGCAATTTTAAATTATAAGTTCGGTACAGACATTGTTTTCCTTTGCGTGCTACTAACGACTGCAATCCAGTAGCTGAATGCGAACATGAACGGTAAAGTTTGCTATAGTAGTCTACACAAGCGTGGGTGGGTGGGTGTCGCGTAGCCCATCAAACAGCATGGATTTTGGTGAGCATGTAGGCAGGAGACCGAGAGCAAAAATTGCGACATTCAAAGAAACAGAGGAAAGCAGAAAGTGTGCGCGTGTAAAAATAACACCGGAACAGACAGTCACTCGCGTGCGGAGGCGGCCCAAAACAAGGAGGGGGACGGAGAGAACATTCTGTATTTGGGAGTTGAGTAGGCGGTGGAAGAGGAGGAGGCGGAGGAGGCACGGCTACAGAGACGGCCAATTATAGACTAATCTATATAGGGGAAGTTTAGGATTAAGAGGATTTTTTCCAGCACACAAAAAAAAATATTTTTCTGACTCATTCACAATCAACAGCATCACCTGCCATTCTTAAGCAGAAAAAAATGAATAACACAAGTAGCTTATACAGGCAGTTCGCAATGAGATCGCTTTAATTGCATCACGTGGTGGGACAGATCAAGGAAAAACAATTTCAAGACTGCTGTTGTCAGGGGATCAAATTTGTGACAAAAATCCCATTTTTTCCAAGGCGTGTCGGATCGATTTACTTCATATCACGAAATGTTGCGTGAATGATGCTGATCAATGTCACTAGACTGTATTAGGAATGACGAATATGAGAAGTAGGAGACCTAGAGAGCACATGGTTAATCACGCTGAGCTGATGTGACTCTGCAGGGAATTCGCGACATTACGCTTACAGATGTTGAATTTGTAGCTAGGGACGCTACAAGCTTTCTGTAGCTAAGGACGCTACAAGATTTCTGTTGCCAGGGACGCTACAAGATTTCTGTTGCTAGGGAAGCTACAATATTTCTGTTGCTAGGGACGCTAAAGCTTTCTGTTGCTAGGGAAGCTACAATATTTTTGTTTCTAAGGACGCTACAAGCTTTCTGTAGCTAGGGACGCTACAAGCTCTCTGTAGCTAGGGACGCTACAAGATATCTGTTGCTAGGAACGCTACAAGATTTCTGTTGCTAGGGAAGCTACAATATTTTTGTTGCTAGGGACGCTACAAGGCTTCTGTTGCTAGGGACGCAAGAAACTTTTTGTTGCTAGACGCTTTAAGATTTC
The DNA here is from genome assembly GCA_002269645.1 of Macrostomum lignano. Lineage (NCBI taxonomy): Eukaryota > Metazoa > Platyhelminthes > Macrostomidae > Macrostomum > Macrostomum lignano. The sequence goes on along the minus strand of NIVC01002103.1, from coordinate 15,203 downwards.
TTTTGCTAGGGCCACTACAAGAGAGCGTTTAATACGCATCAAAATTAAATTAAAAACCAAGTTTAAAAGCGCTTAGAAAAATTATGTCAGTTGGAATTCTATTTCAGGCGATGTGTTGCTATCTATTTAATTATCTCTCTGCTTCTCCTCCCTGTCAAATTAATCAGGAAAATATTAATATCTTTATTATCCGATACAGTTAAGCTAATTTTATAGATTGCATTCAACTAGCAGGAGGCATATATAGAATGCACGAGATAATACAGCTAGGCAATTTTATACACTGCTGTATTTTCTGCGGCAGGTGACTGGGGTCACAGAAAGAAATATCAGGTTTCTATAGAGCATAAATGTGGTGGTTGGTCACCGACTACATACTTTTATAGCTCTAAGACAAAGATTGTAAAAATGCAACAAGCATTGCAATCGCATTTGGGGAGCATTGAACTGCTGTTGACAGAACAAAGACTGCCGCTGAAGCGTATAGACAAAGCACTTGCTGCAGTTGTTATTCATGAGTGCCTGCTAAATAATAATGAGTCTCATGACCTTACAAAACTGATTCTCCGCAGTACTATTGGTGTCTAGTTATGTGATACTTTATTTATGTAACAACATGCGTTTCACATTATGATTGCGACTGTTTCACATAGCTGATCGTAAACAATATTATAATAGTTTCGGAGATTTAACACGATAAATCAAATTAATATCACTTGTCTGCCTTTTATAGTTGTAGAGCTTAAATGTGTACAAAAGAAAAGGAGAGCACGGTTAGAAGGGCAGAAAGGAGAGACCGCATGGCAGAGAGAATAGAGACATAGAAGGCGAGGTAGAGAGGAGAGACTAGGAGAGGGAGAGGTAAAGAGGGAGAGGTAGAGAGAGACTGGGAGGGAGGGAGAGGGAGAAGTAGAGTGAGGGAGAGGTATAGAGAGGGAGAGAGAGGGGTAGACAGAGGGAGAGGGGGAGAGGAGAGACTGGGATAGAGGGAGAGGGAGAGGTATAGAGCGGGAGAGAGGAAGAGGTAGAGGGAGGGAGATAGAGGGAGACAGAGAGGGAGAGAGAGACAGAGATAGAGAGAGAGAGGGAGAGAGAAGGAGGGAGAGGTAGAGGGAGGGACAGAGGGAGAGAGGGAGAGGTAGAGAGGGAGAGAAATGAAAAGACTATCAGAAGGGCACAGAAGTGGACTCTACAATAACCCTAACTAAAGCTAGATCTCTGAGATCAATATTATGATAAAATGCAAGCAAATTAAGAGCGAACGAACAGAGGTAAATAGAGGTTTCACATTTACCAAGAAAACTAATTTTAAATACAAATACAATAAGATAGAAGGAAAAGTGGCCTGAATCACAGAGAGTGACCCAGGCAAATTCTATAAATAAACGCAGCATGCAAGATAGATGTGCATAGACGTATAGGTGTGCCAATATTTGGAAACTCTGACGAAGGCTATTTTTATCAAGAACAGACAGACCCTACTGACTGATGTATAGCCATAGCTAACAATCAAAGGCATTGCTAATGACTATCATATTGAACTCCGCTCACCTTGCCCTGTTGCAGACGACGCTTAACCAGCCTCGAACAGCAGACATTGATAGCTGTGCGAATGCAGCAAAGGTTGAAGTCGAGCAACGATCGACTGTCAATGATTAGCAGCTGTGCGTAAAAGCACGAAGCCACCATAATAGTGGGGATTGAGTTAGGAATATTCGAGATCAATGCAGATTTTATCAACTATAAGATGCACAAAAAATGCAATGTCAGATTGTCAGGTCAGAGTGGTTATAGAATGTGAGCAAAGCGAGTGGGTGTCAGATAAAGCAGTAGGGTGCCAGATGAAACAGTAGGGTGTCAGATGAAACAGTAGGGTGTCAGATAAAGCAGTAGGGTGTCAGATGAAACAGTAGGGTGTCAGATGAAACAGTAGGGTGTCAGATGAAACAATGGGTGTCAGATGAAACAGTAGGGTGTCAGATGAAACAGTAGGGTGTCAGATGAAACAATGGGTGTCAGATGAAACAGTAGGGTGTCAGATGAAACAGTAGGGTGTCAGATGAAACAATGGGTGTCAGATGAAACAGTAGGGTGTCAGATGAAACAGTAGGGTGTCAGATGAAACAATGGGTGTCAGATGAAACAATGGGTGTCAGATGAAACAGTAGGGTGTCAGATGAAACAGTGGGGTGTCAAATGAAACAGTAGGGTGTCAGATGAAACAGTAGGGTGCCAGATGAAACAGTAGGGTGTCAGATGAAACAGTAGGGTGTCAGATGAAACAGTAGGGTGTCAGATGAAACAGTAGGGTGTCAGATGAAACAGTAGGGTGTCAGATGAAACAGTTGGGTGTCAGATAAAACAATGGGTGTCAGATGAAACAGTAGGGTGTCAGATGAAACAGTGGGGTGTCAAATGAAACAGTAGGGTGTCAGATGAAATGTAGACCTAATTGAATAATAAAGACAAAAAATTAATTTATACTAGAATAAGGCAAGTATATATTTATAAAAGTTTTAGGATATTAAAATATTATGAATTCAATTGCAACTTGTCAGCTTTAAACTATTATAAAACACTAGGCCTTTTAGCCTATTAAAATAAAAATAGATTAAATAAAGCTTGAAATTATACAGTTTAATATATTTTCTTACCTTTGTTGGATTCAAAGCCAACAACTTTACCAGACTATCTGGCGAAATCAACAATGCTCCTTGCTGGTCTCCCTGCAATAAAAGAACAAAAAGAAGTTTTAACTAAACTATTAAAAGTATCAAGCCTACCTAACATTGAGTTTTTATATATATTAGAAAAATTTGAATAAAAAAACAAAGCTACAATTCTGTATAATTAAAAACCTTGACAATAATTATATAATTAATTATTTAAATTTAAAATAAATAAATACTCAATGATATATTATTTATTCCTCATAGCCTGATTCCCTAAATATATTATTATTATAATATGACTGATAAAAAGTGATAATAGAACAAATTGAACTGCTTAAAGTTGAAGGCAAAGAATAAAGAAAAAAGATTAGAACTATATTCAATTTAAGTTGCTGGATTAGATTATAAAACTATTTCATTTTTAAAGCTTGATATTAACAAGGCATGAGCAAAGCATATATCTATTGTCTATTGTCTGATGTCTATTGGCATTATAATCAAAAGTAGAAATGGCATTCATTTGCAATATTCACAAGAATTGTGAATACACACTATTTAAGATTATAAATGTTCTCACATGAATATGAATATAATTACAATTAGGCTCGTATGCTATAGACCATTATGCTTTTTATAATGAATGAATAATAAAAATAAATTAGAACATATTAATGTATTATGCATAAGCCATAATGTCCCCTAGGCCTTGGTATGTATGTTAGTATAGTATGTCTTCAAACTTTATTGAAATCATATCACTTAGCAAATAGACCCTGTCCCTACTCATTATTCGATAGTAAATATGATAAACAGCTGCTTCAGTTCCGCCAACTGCGCAGCCCGCAGGTAATGTTAAGAACGAAAACGACCGTAGTGTAGTAATAGAGCGTAGGCTTCCATTCAGTTGGATTCATTCATAATCTGTTCGCGGAAAATATTGTTTTTGAGACCTCAAACTTTTGATTTACTTGCTTCAAAAAATTAACAAAATGGTAAGTTTTATTAAATTTTTTGGGTAGCTTGCTCGATTTAATTAAAAATTGTTATAATTAGAGTTTTAATATTCTACTGCTGCTAGATTTTTGGTTCATAGTAAAATCTTCTTAGTTTTCGATAAGTTTACATTTTTAAAGATAGTTTTTTTCCACGAAATAACGATAAACTGTTTACATTTATTTATTGCATTACAATTTTCTTTGCATGTACAGTTGAATTTGTTCCACTTTAATATAAAAATATTGGTAAGCGAGGCGAATCTAAATAAGTATAAAGCATCTTTTTGGAAATGAATTTTGGTCCAGTATATTTCAATGGACGTGGCGCACAACTTAATCGAACTCTTGTTCGAAGTGACTTCTCCTGGCGTTTGCATAAAGGTATTGTGTCTGCAGAGGCTGTTACTGCTGTAAAAAGTTGTTTTTTAGATAAAATTTTCTCTTTAGTCTTAAAGAGGTTTTTATTCTTAACATATTTAAGAAGTTAAGCTTTCAAAACTATTTCATTCATTACAATTTTCAATTGCAATGTATATTTACATGTGATGTAGCTATAAAAATTTAAATTTTTGCAATTTTTAGATCTTGAATGGACGGTTGGAAAACTATCTTTGGAAAAAAAGCTTAATGTTCACAGAGGACCTGTAAGTAAAGCTGTTACATCTAAATCTATAAGCTCAATATATAAATATTTCTCTTATCTATTGTTATATATTTTAAAAACCAACTGTGTCTAACTATTTCAATCTAACTTATACCAATTTTAATTTAGGTCAATTCTGTTTGCTGGAGCTCCACAGGCCAGCAATTGCTCACTGGATCTGATGATCGAAATCTAGTGATCTCAACACCATTTCACTCAGAGGTAATTTTTCTAATGGCCTGAGTGGGAATATATATATTTACTAATTTTAATGAATACTTAACTTGATTTAAATTTACCAACCAAATTAAAACATGAACCCATTGCAGCCAAAAGGCGAGACAATCTTCTCCGGCCACCAGGCGAACATATTTAGCGCAAAGTTCCTGCCCCACACAGACGATCAGAAGGTGGCATCAGCGGCTGGCAATGGCCGAGTCAGCCTAATAGACTTAGGCGTCGCCGATGGCCTCGAAGTTGCTCGCTCGTTTGCCAGCCACCTCTCGGCCGTGTTCGATCTGGTCACCAGCCAGTGGGAGGCCGGAGTGTTCTTTAGCGTCAGCGGCGACGGCACCATCAGGCAGTTTGATGTCAGAGAGGCGCACTGCGGCTGTTCGCTGCTGCTTGGCAATCAGCACTGCAGGTTTGAGCATTTTTCTGCTTTAATACTCGTATAGTATTTCCTGAGCTAGTTGAGTCTGGGAGCGAAGCAATTTATTATTTTTATTCAGAGTTTTTAACACAAAGTTTTTTCACACATCAGTGTGAGTGCGTATGTTTACGGCTTACAGGGGAATTGCTGAGAATTCAAGACTGACTTGGGGAATTGCTGAGATGTCAAGGCTTTACGGGGAAATTGATGAGATGTCAAGGCTTTATGGGGAAATTGCTGAGATATCAAGACTTACGGGGGAATTGCTGAGATATCAAGACTTACGGGGGAATTGCTGAGATATCAAGACTTACGGGGGAATGGCTGAGACGTCAAGGATCAGAGGTCAGATGCCGCATGCAGTTTATTCAACATTTTTTATTTCATTCTCGTCGCGTCTCCACCGGGGCCGTTAATTGCTAGTCATTTTTCATTCCAAAATAAATTATCGCATTTGATCTGGGGCTGTGAAGATTACTATTATTTTAATTAAGCATACACAACATGTTATTCTGTTATATTTTATTGGCCCAAAATTTTAAATACTCGCAAGTGCAAGTGCAATCAGGCGCATAGCCAGGATTCACGTCAGGGGGGGGGCAGAGACATAAATCTATCAATAAAAAGAATATTAATATAATAATGAAACTTTCACTACACAGCTATATAAGATACAGCAGATTAACATGCTGTGCATGCTAAATTAGAATAACGATCTTCGTCTATTTTTCCCTATCTCCGCAGTGTATTTTTTCCAAGAAATCGGCCTCAAAGATTGTACGATCTTAGAGTTTTACTTCCTGTTATATTATAGTGGTCCTTGGTGTATGTGTGCGCACATAGCAATTTATTTGAATCTTATTCAATTTATATCAGGGGTGCCCTGATAAACCTTCGGGTCATTCATTAACCAAAAAATTGATCGAAAAAAAGTTTCAACTAAAGAGCCTAAAAACCAATTGCCCAAACTCACTTCGCAATACAGCCCCTCTGGCTACACAGCCGCCGCTCTTCATCCAATCAGCGCCGGACGTCGCCTCTTTGTTGCCACACGGGACGGAGAAATTTTGGAATTCGATCGTCGCCGCCTGCCCTCAGCTGAGCCGGTCTGGCTGAGCAGGACTGCTCAGAAATCAGCTGGCAGTAATTGCCGAATTAGCAGCTTAGAATTTGACCATTCTGGCCATAGACTGTTGGCCTCTTATGCTGGCGGCTCCATTTGCCTGTTCGACGTGGCGGCCGGGTCAAGCAAAGACGCTGAGATAGCCTGCAGGTTGGTTCTGTTCTTTTAGCTTTTAGTCTGAGCTTCTACCGATGGTTTAGCGACTTATTCCATGGCTTATTAATGTGATAATTTTTACTGACTTTATGATTCAGTGACTCATATCCCTCTGATCATTCAGTGTCTCATATCCCTCTGATCATTCAGTGTCTCATATCCCTCTGATCATTCAGTGACTCATATCCCTCTGATCATTCAGTGACTCATATCCCTCTGATCATTCAGTGTCTCATATCCCTCTGATCATTCAGTGACTCATATCCCTCTGATCATTCAGTGACTCATATCCCTCTGATCATTCAGTGACTCATATCCCTCTGATCATTCAGTGTCTCATATCCCTCTGATCATTCAGTGTCTCATATCCCTCTGATCATTCAGTGACTCATATCCTCTGATCATTCAGTGACTCATATCCCTCTGATCATTCAGTGACTCATATCCCTCTGATCATTCAGTGACTCATATCCCTCTGATCATTCAGTGTCTCATATCCCTCTGATCATTCAGTGTCTCATATCCCTCTGATCATTCAGTGTCTCATATCCCTCTGATCATTCAGTGACTCATATCCCTCTGATCATTCAGTGACTCATATCCCTCTGATCATTCAGTGGCTCATATCCCTCTGATCATTCAGTGACTCATATCCCTCTGATCATTCAGTGTCTCATATCTCTCTGATCATTCAGTGACTCATATCCCTCTGATCATTCAGTGTCTCATATCCCTTTGATCATTCCGTGACTCATATCCTCTGATCATTCAGTGACTCATATCCCTCTGATCATTCAGTGACTCATATCCCTCTGATCATTCAGTGTCTCATATCCCTCTGATCATTCAGTGACTCATATCCCTCTGATCATTCAGTGACTCATATCCCTCTGATCATTCAGTGACTCATATCCTCTGATCATTCAGTGACTCATATCCTCTGATCATTCAGTGACTCATATCCTCTGATCATTCAGTGACTCATATCCTCTGATCATTCAGTGACTCATATCCTCTGATCATTCAGTGACTCATATCCTCTGATCATTCAGTGACTCATATCCTCTGATCATTCAGTGACTCATATCCTCTGATCATTCAGTGACTCATATCCTCTGATCATTCAGTGACTCATATCCTCTGATCATTCAGTGACTCATATCCCTCTGATCATTCAGTGTCTCATATCCCTCTGATCATTCAGTGTCTCATATCCCTCTGATCATTCAGTGACTCATATCCCTCTGATCATTCAGTGACTCATATCCCTCTGATCATTCAGTGACTCATATCCCTCTGATCATTCAGTGTCTCATATCCCTCTGATCATTCAGTGACTCATATCCCTCTGATCATTCAGTGTCTCATATCCCTCTGATCATTCAGTGACTCATATCCTCTGATCATTCAGTGACTCATATCCTCTGATCATTCAGTGTCTCATATCCCTCTGATCATTCAGTGACTCATATCCTCTGATCATTCAGTGACTCATATCCTCTGATCATTCAGTGACTCATTTTTCTGATCATTCAGTGACTCGTACGCAAAACTCTGATTCTATCTAGCAGTAAAAATGTGCATCATTTTCAGCTCGTCAAGTCCAGCTGGCTATGCCCTGCTCAGAGAGTATCGCGGTCACAGAAACTCTCGAACCTGCATTCAACAAGCCACGTTCTGGGGCTCCGAGCACATTTTATCTGGCAGCGACTGCGGCCATCTGATGGTCTGGCGAATCTCCGACTCAAGCTTGATTGCTGCTCGACAAGCGGACCAATGCCTGGTGAACAGGGTTGCCGCGCATCCTCAATTATTGTGCCTAGCAACCAGCGGCATGGAGCGCGATGTGAAAATCTGGTCCCCGATGCAGCATGGCGAGGATGCTGGACAGCGAGATCAGTCGGATCTGGCTTATGCCACAGAGCTGGCCAGAAGGAACCAGCAAATGCTTGGCTGCTCAGATCTGCTCAGCGCCAGGGTGGCCGCAATGCCAAATATGGCGGTCCCACCGCCTGCGGGCCTTCTCGAGGCTGGCCTGTTGCCGAGTTGATTAGTCAGCTGTTTTACTCTCAGATTCTTCAGTTATCAAGGCTCTCACTCAGATTCTTCAGTTGTCATGGCTCTCGCCCAGATTCTTCAGTTGTCATGGCTCCCTCAGATTCTTCAGTTATCAAGGCTCTCTCTCAGATTCTTCAGTTGTCATGGCTCCCTCAGATTCTTCAGTTATCAAGGCTCTCTCTCAGATTCTTCAGTTGTCATGGCTCCCTCAGATTCTTCAGTTATCAAGGCTCTCTCTCAGATTCTTCAGTTGTCATGGCTCCCTCAGATTCTTCAGTTATCAAGGCTCTCTCTCAGATTCTTCAGTTGTCATGGCTCTCCCTCAGATTCTTCAGTTGTCATGGCTCTCGCCCAGATTCTTCAGTTGTCATGGCTCTCCCTCAGATTCTTCAGTTGTCATGGCTCTCTCTCTCTCTCAGATTCTTCAGTTCTCATGGCTCTCACTCAGATTCTTCAGTTCTCATGGCTCTCGCCCAGATTCTTCAGTTGTCATGGCTCCCTCAGATTCTTCAGTTATCAAGGCTCTCTCTCAGATTCTTCAGTTGTCATGGCTCCCTCAGATTCTTCAGTTATCAAGGCTCTCTCTCAGATTCTTCAGTTGTCATGGCTCTCCCTCAGATTCTTCAGTTGTCATGGCTCTCGCCCAGATTCTTCAGTTGTCATGGCTCTCACTCAGATTCTTCAGTTGTCATGGCTCTCGCCCAGATTCTTCAGTTGTCATGGCTGTCACTCAGATTCTTCAGTTGTCATGGCTCTCCCTCAGATTCTTCAGTTGTCATGGCTCTCCCTCAGATTCTTCAGTTGTCATGGCTCTCGCCCAGATTCTTCAGTTGTCATGGCTCTCTCTCAGATTCTTCAGTTCTCATGGCTCTCACTCAGATTCTTCAGTTGTCATGGCTCTCTCTCAGATTCTTCAGTTCTCATGGCTCTCACTCAGATTCTTCAGTTGTCATGGCTCTCTCTCAGATTCTTCAGTTCTCATGGCTCTCACTCAGATTCTTCAGTTGTCATGGCTCTCCCTCAGATTCTTCAGTTCTCATGGCTCTCACTCAGATTCTTCAGTTGTCATGGCTCTCTCTCTCAGATTCTTCAGTTGTCATGGCTGTCACTCAGATTCTTCAGTTGTCATGGCTCTCACTCAGATTCTTCAGTTGTCATGGCTCTCTCTCAGATTCTTCAGTTGTCATGGCTGTCACTCAGATTCTTCAGTTGTCATGGCTCTCACTCAGATTCTTCAGTTGTCATGGCTCTCTCTCAGATTCTTCAGTTGTCATGGCTCTCACTCAGATTCTTCAGTTGTCATGGCTCCCTCTCAGATTCTTCAGTTGTCATGGCTCTCACTCAGATTCTTCAGTTGTCATGGCTCCCTCTCAGATTCTTCAGTTGTCATGGCTCCCTCATTATTAAGTCATCTTGGCTCCCTCAGATTCTTCAGTAACTGGTCATCACTCCAACATCATTTAGATTATATTTTTAGTACATGGACAAGTGAATAGCCATGCCTTCTTTAATTACTCCAGAAAGTCTTCATGATTGCTTTAGATCATTCGAGAGTGTTTTCATAATTCTTTTATTCAATTCGCTATAAGCTTCATAATTAATTGTAAGTTTTAGCTGAAATTAGCTCGTATTTATAAAAGAATCTCAAATTTGCACAGTTTTCAGTTACCTGTGTCGATTAAAGTATCCAATTATTTACACAGCTGAACGCGGTTTCATTTCCTTGGAATATTTTATTTAAAAACTGTCAATATCATAGCATAACATATGATCTTTTTTCGTATCCGGTTTACCTATTTAATCTAGTCCTGTAAATTGTTTGATTTATTATGTACATGAGTCTCTTCTAAATTTTATTGTAAGTTTTATACAGTTCCTGTGTCAGCATTTCCCCTTATAATTACTTTATTATTAGCGAGTCACTTCATTCAATATCTTATTCAGTAGGCATTCTACGCTACTGTAAGTAATTTGGTTGGCGTTTTCTTTCGAACAAAATTATTTCGGCTGATTTTTTTATAAGAAAAAGTTATAGCTGATGCATCACTTTTATGCTTATTTTGTATCTTGAGTTTTCATTCGATGCACTTTGTGCCTTGATCATATACTTATATTTTAATCTGATAATTCTATCCCTAATCGAGCATTTTCTTTTTTTCTTCCCACAATCCATCCCGTGTCGGACTTTTATTTTTCTAAACTCGAGTTTGTAAAATACGGTAAGTTGCAGGCGTAATCTGCCACAGGGAATCGCCCTAATCTTCCACTGGGAATTGCCCTAATCTGCCGCAGGGAATCGCCCTAATCTGCCACAGGGAATTGCCCTAATCTGCCGCAGGGAATCGCCCTAATCTTCCACTGGGAATTGCCCTAATCTGCCGCAGGGAATCGCCCTAATCTGCCACAGGGAATCGCCCTAATCTGCCGCAGGGAATCGCCCTAATCTGCCGCAGGGAATCGCCCTAATCTGCCACAGGGAATTGCCCTAATCTGCCACAGGGAATTGCCCTAATCTGCCGCAGGGAATCGCCCTAATCTGCCATAGAAATCGCCCTAACCTGCCACAGGGAATCGCCCTAATCTGCCACAGGGAATTGCCCTAATCTGCCACAGGGAATTGCCCTAATCTGCCACAGGGAATCGCCCTAATCTGCCACAGGGAATTGCCCTAATCTGCCACAGGGAATTGCCCTAATCTGCCACAGGGAATTGCCCTAATCTGCCGCAGGGAATCGCCCTAATCTGCCATAGAAATCGCCCTAACCTGCCACAGGGAATCGCCCTAATCTGCCACAGGGATTCGCCCTAATCTGCCACAGAAATCACCCTAATCTGCCACAGGGAATCGCCCTAATCTGCCGCAGGGAATCGCCCTAATCTGCCACAGGGAATCGCCCTAATCTGCCACAGGGAATCGCCCTAATCTTCCACAGGGAATCGCCCTAATCTGCCACAGGGAATCGCCCTAATCTGCCGCAGGGAATTGCCCTAATCTGCCACGGGGAATCGCCCTAATCTGCCACGGGGAATCGCCCTAATCTGCCACGGGAATTGCCCTAATCTGCCACGGGGAATCGCCCTAATCTGCCACAGGAAATCGCCCTAATCTGCCACAGGGAATCGCCCTAATCTGCCAGATCGTGTACATCGATACGCTCGTAATGTTGTGCTGATATTGGAAATTTTATTCAATTTTTATCTTTCTACATGCATATTTAACAGCTTTTTGTAAATAGACAAATGAAATACGTCAGCAGTTCGCAGTTTCGTAACGTTGCTCTACTGAAAGATTTGATATTTTTAAAAATAATAACTTAACAAAGCGTTTTATGTACTGTAAAAGCATTCATTGTTTCACTTCTTCCGTTGCTGGTTTCCACCATCAGTTTCTACATGCATCTTGTACATGTAGCGCAAGTCCGGTAAAAAATGCAAGAATTTCGAGATTCTTCGCCCAACACAGGAAGTGAAGAAGTGTAAGCTGTTAGGCTTGCTACAAGTGTTGATAGAATACAAGAACAAATTGCAGTTCCAGGTTTCTCCTTTCCTCTCCATCTTCTGCGCGTCTATAATTACTTTGCGTGCAGCTAAAAACTTGGCCTTGACTTAGCTAGCTGGATAGATAGTAAATCTTGACTGATGCAGTGAAGAAAGATGCTGACCATACAATTTGCTTGGTAAACCAGAACTAAGCTGATGGCGATCGAACCGCAAAAACCCCTTGATTACATGTTTAGCCAATCCTCAAAGCTCTGCATAACTGCAGCAGGCAGGATTGGTTAGAGGCCTACATATCAGTGCAGGCTTCAGCTAGCAGAAACTATCTAGTTAATTTTTTGCAGCCGGTGTTAACTAAAAACAGGAAAACTGCAAAAAACTGCACTGTCAAAATGAAAACTGCTACAGTCTCGCTGCTTCTGTGCTTTGGTCTGCTGCTTTCAGTCCTGCCGGAGCCATCCTTCCAGCTTTCCCTCGAGGACGACAATGTTCCGGCTTGTTTCCATCCGGTTCTGCTGTGCAAAATCAAAGGCTCCAGCTTCACCTACACAAACATCTGCGGCAAGGAGTGCAAATGCAATCGAGCCGAGGCCAGCATCTGCGATCCGGGATGCAACGACGATGTAAAGACCTGGTTTCAGGGCCTGTCCAGCTACTCGGCCTATTTCAGGCGCTGCAAAGATCTGCGCCTTGACCTGAAAATTGACTACGAGTAGCTAATGTACATTCTTTTTAGCATATTCGCTACTCTCTGACAGCGAAGCGAATGCTACTGAACGCTAATAAACGATTTTTGATCGCTTAACTCCGTATCTATAGTTACTTTTAACCTGGACAATGTAGAGACACGATAGTTCTTCATCCTGCACGGGTACCTGTACAAGAGGAGCGATTCAGCAGCGATCTATATTATAGGTTATTAAATGTATTATATATTAAAAATATACACGAGGTCGATTTTCATTATTTCAAATTAAATGTCGCACTAACAACATGCACATACTTTTGGAATTACATTTGGCGTACAAGCATGAATAGCTATTTTAATTATTTTACATACATGTAATGATATTTTTATCCTCTCTCTCGTGTCGTGCCCGCTCGCCCGCCTGACAAATAAACGAAATCGTACGTAAAAAATTGGTGCAACTTTTTTCGAATTTTTTTACGTATTTTACTGAGGGTTTTACCGACTCAAGAAGATTAACAAAAGCAAAGATGGATATGGTAAAGTGATGAGGACGCACTTTTTTCCAAATTTCACGCTCGCACATGGGTTCCAAACTTGCTAGCCTACTAACAGCAGGCTATGGGCGTTTTTCTCCCTCTTTTGTAATTTTTCTAGAATTCATACGAGCGTACTAGTAGGACTTCTGTAGCTATGTTAATCTTCCATACTTGTAGTTATAATAACATAGGCGCGGCTTTTTGCTGCTTTTGGGTCATAAATCATTGCGTCTGAGCTGGTCTGACAGCCACCCGCGCCTCACTCAGTGCTGGGGCTGGCGCCAGATGGTCTGAGAGGATGCGAATGATAGCTTTTTTCTCATCATTTTGACAGGCCATCAAGATTTATGAGGTCAGGGCCTATTGTTCGTGTTCACTCAAGCGTGTGACAGCTTTGACAGCTATGCGTTTTACCCCTAAAAGTACGTTGGGATTAGCGATTAGCGATTTCTCTTCATTACCTTCACTTTCTACTTGATAAGAGCTTTCTAATGTATATTTTCTCATTAATTTTTGTAATTCTACACGAAAGGTCATAAATCATTTTGTTGCGATTTTGATTGATTTATGGCCGCACCTGTCATGTTTTTACGACCCGAGGGAACTGATAGGATCTCCCAGACACGTGACTTTTGGTGGCAACAAGCTCAGCCAATCAGAAAATTCGACGCTCAATTTTAACAAATCGGCTCAGCCAATCAGAATCGACGTGTTCCATTATAACAAACTGCGGTCCAGTTGGCGGCTATTTAAACCGGTGTTTTTGGCCCGCTCGGACTAACCCTTTCTGGAGACCGGCCAGGAACTTGCTCTCTCCCTGGCCCGACCGTCGTTTCTTGATCCCCGGATTGCGACTCCCCCCATCATCATCAAGGACAAATTCCGCCGGTCATCAGCAGTGAACAAAGTTAAGAGCATCACCTGCTAGCTATCTGCGAAGGTTGTGACATCAGCATCATGCCGGGTCTACAGCTGCGAAGCACTAAGCCGATTCGGTCAACTGTGGATTACCTGGTCTCAGGCTGTTGAGTTTCTGATTGGTTGGGCGAGAGGCTACCTAGACTTGCTTGATTGGGTGATTCCCTATCTGTCCCCTGTTTCAGTGGCTGGATTAGGCGCACACTTTTGCTCATTTTGTTCAGTAGTGCTGCTACTGAGGCAGAAATCATTCAATAATACTGCTAGTAGTCTGAAGCTCCAATTTAATCTGAGGTGTGAAGTGATTCAAGGAGAAGGTTAAATCTGACAGTTATTTTTATCGGTTTTATTTCTTTGTTCGCCGATGGCTCAGATGAGTGGCTAAGCTAGTAGGCGCCGGTCATAGTGGACCAATGGCAAGGCAGTTCTCAGTCGATCAATCTATCGAATCAGTTAGCGAAACTGCCAGTAGTGCAGAATCGGCGCCAGAGGTGTACTTTGTGCACTCTAGGTTTGCCAAGCGGCTCCGGTAATGAATCATGCGGTCTCTGAGGTTAGATTTAGTCTATCATCAGCGCTATGAGAGGCTAGTTGGCGCGTTGAAGGCCAAAAGTACAATTCTTCGTATTTAGCAATGTAATAGTACATGTAACTACCCCATAGTCTCGCCACTGCAAGAATCCCCTGCACAAGTCCCCTCTGTACCTGCATGGCCAATGCGATCTAGTCCCAGCAGTGTCCCTTATCATCGGCTATGACTTTGAGATTGACAGCAAAAAGACACTAGTTGGCAGGTAAGTGCTCTAATCGGAAAAGCTCTAGTGCTCTAGTCTAGTGCTCATAGTGCCCTCTAGTCGGAAGCCCGATTTCGAAAGTTCCGGGTGGTGAGCCAGGACGCACGGGCTGGTGGCAGCGGGTTAGTTAATCTGCGGATTAGCTGATCTCTACCTTCAAAATTCTCCCTGCTTGTCTCTCGCTGTCCCTCTCTTAGCTATAGGACCTAGGCTGCTCGCCACACGATCAAGCTACCATGGGCTGACCATCTGACAGGAGTGGGGGCCAGGACTCTAATTGATTAATTTCTGAGACCTGAGGCCCGAAGGCTTCCCACAAGGGGGCTGAAAGGTCGAAACCATCAAAAGTACATGGATTTCGAACTGATGCATCAATGATGCTTCGGAAGTTCGTAAGTTTTTGGATTTTTTACGTCACTCTTAGGCAGTTTCTTTACGAAAGAATTCGAAAAAGTTAGGAAATTTTT
>NIVC01002102.1:187500-204360 GCA_002269645.1 Macrostomum lignano | reverse complement strand
TATTACACTCATGAAACAACATGCTAGGCAAATCAAAAATCACCTTGCATACATCTTAGAACTTTCACCCAATTATAGTACCACCAATTCTATTTTTTATTAGAGGCAGGGGGTGTGTGGCACCCTGCGTGCACTTTAAGCAACATCAACACATAACCAGCGAGAGGCATTACTGCCCATTCCGCCAACTCCCCTGAGCACTGAGCAGGCATACAACGCGCGCGAACTAGGCTAGTAATAGAACTAATATAATAATAGGCCTAAGTAGAACCAATTCCACTTAGATTTTGATTGAAATTCAGCCAGTTAATTTTTGCCTCATTTTGACCTAGTATTAGTACATTAAGTATAATGATGCATTTTATTTGCAAAGTGTCACCATAAATAAAAATTATCTGGCTAAGCCAGTAGGTGTGCCAAAACTGCTTGCTGAGAAGCTCTGATAGGCCTAAGGATAGGCCTAAGATATTATCAATACAACATTGCCAACTAGGCCTAACTCCAGCAGTTGCAGTTTTCATGGTATTCATTTTTATGGCTTTCATTTTCTTAGTAGGCATTCATTTTTGTAGTAGTAGTAGTAAGTTTGAATAATTTTCTTAGAATGTAGTATAAAGCATTTAAAATATGGTTAAAGTAAAATTAAGTTTTAGGAAACATAGAAAAACAAAGTTTCACTTATATCGTTTTGAAAATCTGAAAATTATTTTCACGCACTGAATCAGTAAAATAGACGTAATAAATTATTTTAGCATTTAGTATGAAGTTGTAAATTGCGCTTATTAGTATCTAAATTTAGTCACCCGTGTCACAACGTAGGGCTCAAAAATACCTCTTTACGGGAGCCCTAAAGGCAGATAATAAATACCCTTCGATGGATAGTTCTACCCGTATTATTATGCCTTTGAGCACTTTGAGGCTCCTGTGTAGAAGTTGACACGGGTGATATTATTTCTTAGAAAAAAGCTAGAGAGCTAGTTACGAAACTATCTATAAACTGTATAATTCCATGCTGGCTAGCTTACTAGCTAAAATTCCATTCTACCTAGCAAAAATGTAGGGCTAGGCTAGCTAATAACCTATGTATTAATAGTCTACGAAGTTGCCCACCTCACCTAGTCATACTCATAGGCCTATTAATATTATAATTTGGCATTAGCCTAGACCTATTCTAATTCTATTATATGCAGTAATGTAGTTTAATTTGCATAATATCTATATCCTCTATCCTATGGCTATGCCTATGGTATGGACCTATTCATGTTGTTGGACTGACTTTGGACCTAAAATAGGCCTAAATCTTTAATTTTACCACTAGCTAAATAGGGCCTATTGCCAATTTTTTACAGATTTATTTATAATTTATTGCTCTTTAGACTTTGTCTTTAGCTAGACTTCTTTGAAATTTACATAACCACCAAAGTTCCAAACCATTTTTTATTATTTAAATGAATTTAAACTCAAAGGCCCTACTACTATGAATTCAAATGGTTTAGTCTCTTGGGCAAACATGCAACTGCTTATTTAGCCTAATTAGCTTTCTAGGCCTGTAATGATAACAGTGCCAGTGGTAATAGATCAAAACTACCTAGTTATTATTATATTTCTTAGACCTAGACTTAACTAATACAAAGTTTTATATTTCATTGATTATTTTTTTGTAATTATATTATACCCATTATATATCTAGATAGGCCTAGTTTTATGTTATATCAAAATGTGTTCTAAATATAATATTAATAATTATAATAATAGTGTCTTTTCTCTGTGATTCTAAAATTAATTTACTCCTTTTTTAATTAGGCCTAAGCAGGCCTATAAGCATAGTTCTAGTTTACTTTGTTATATTCCAACCCCCCTACCCTTGAATAGAAGGCAAAATAATTTAACGCAGTAAACTAGAACTAGAACTATGCCGGCCTATATATTATATCTTATAATATATTTACATTAAAATATTTCAACAAATGGTCTTTTGAACATCTAAAGTAGAAATATACCTAAATCATAATAAGATAAGAGCATGCTGTATTGTATGGAAATTCTACATAGATTTCAATATATTTACAATAGTAAATCCAATTTATTTAGGCCTATATTAATATAATTAAAAATAATATTTAAACTATCATATTTTTAACAAGTCAATATCAATATGAAGTGTTAGGCCTAAGCCTAGTTATTTATTTGAGTTGCTAATACATTTCATCTAACTATTATTAGACACCTTCAAGGTTGAAATTTATTTGAACCAAATGATAGTCCTAATAAATGTTACTATAAAATTTTATAAACATTTAAAAATAATTTTCCTTAACAATTATAACTATAGAAAAATCTATAGACTAGCTAGTAGCTATTAGCTATTTATTGCCAATATATAAAAAGTTATAATAAACTTCTAGCCTTGACTTTTTCTTCTAATCTAGCCTTTAACTTTTTCCCTCAAGCGCCTATTCTCTTTTCCCAATAATGCAACATTTCCCAATAAAATTTTTTGAAAAGTGAGATTCTAAAAGGTAAAGGCCCAGGAGACAGATAAAGAAGTGGCTTTGTTTTTGGCAAAAAATTGCTTGGTCTCCCCTTTGATCCAGTCTCTGCCTAAGGGGGGATGACCACCCTCTCTCCCTTGTTGTACCACTGTCTTCTCTAGCCTTACCCCATCTTCCTTTTTAGCCTTTACTTTTTCTCTTTTCCAACCCCATATTTTCTCTTTTAGCCTTATCTTCCTACCCTCTAGCCTCCATCCTCTTTTAGTACCTTTTCTTCCCTTTTAGCCCTACTATGTCCTCTAGTTGAACCCCCACCCTCTTTTCCTGTCAAGTTATCACCCTCTCGTCTTTGCCCCTCTAGCCCCATCCTTTTTCTTTCTATGATCACCCTCTCTCTTTATCCCTTCAAGCCCCCACTGTCAAGTTATCACCTTCTTCTCTGCCCATCTAGCCCCATCCTTTTCCCTTCTATGATCACCCTCTCTCTTTATCCCTTCAAGCCCCCACTGTCAAGTTATCACCTTCTTCTCTGCCCCTCTAGCCCCATCCTTTTCCCTTCTATGATCACCCTCTCTCCTTATCCCTTCAAGCCCCCACTGTCAAGTTATCACCCTCTCCTCTGCCTCTCTAACCCCATCCTTTTCCCTTTTATGCTCACCCTCTCTCCTTATCCCTTCAAGCCACCACTGTCAAGTTATCACCCTCTCCTCTGCCCCTCTAACCCTTATGCGCTGTGCTATGAGGGGTGTCCAAAAAGTAATCGCTGAGTAAAACTGATTATTCTTTAGGATACCCAAACTGTTACCACACAACTAAAATGGCAGCTTAAATAGACATACAAGTACACTGGCAAGCAAAAAAATGGGTTTTCAATTTCTATGTCTATAGCCATTTCAGATTTGTCTGTGGTCAAAGATATGACTACTTTTTGGACATCCCTCATAAAAAGAAATTCATCACAAAACAAAAAACAAAAACAAAAAATCAACAGGCCAGACTTCCAGTAGACTCCTACAATACTCAAATTATGAGTGGACATAAGTCAGGAAAGCAAAGCTTTGCTATAATGTACCTTTCTACTTAAAATTGGCTAATAAGCTGCCATAAAAATCAAACAAATGACTTTTTTGCTTCCTTTACAACAGTAAGACGGAATGACATTTTATGCATTATGTTAAATAAAATAAATGTTTTAAAGGTTGGGAGAAAAAAATAGCTGCACAAAAAACTCTGTTTGAATGGTCAACTGATTTGTAAAATGCAAACACAAAACCTTCTTTCAAGGTAACAATTTGCGAAAGCTAGATGTCATAGGTCTTAGAGATGGCAGTTGAAACAACAAATTGTCTTAAATCAAAATGGAACTGTATCCAACTATATGATTTTTTGGCATTGGCATTTGGGTACTAGAAAACTTCAGGTAGCGTATAAAAAGAATCACTAACTTATTATAGGAATCTGACTAACTTTTCACACATGATAAACAATTGATCAAAGTGTAGTCTGTCGTATATATCATATGAGTACAAGATAATCGCAAATACGTCATCACACAAGTGAATGGTTGTAATGTTGAAATCTTTGACTAAAGGTAGAAAAATAGGCACGCTTTAAGAGCAGGTAGCATCTGCAAGATGAGACTGAGAAATAGGCATGTTTTAAGAGCAGGTAGCATCTGCAAGATGAGACTGAGAAATAGGCATGTTTTAAGAGCAGGTAGCATCTGCAAGATGAGACTGAGAAATAGGCACGCTTTAAGGGCAGGTAGCATCTGCAAGATGAGACTGAGAAATAGGCATGCTTTAAGAGCAAGTGTAGAATCGGACTCAGTGACTATCTACAATAGGTCTGGATGATGAATATTGAATGCGGCTTTAACACTAGAAAATTCTTTCCCAGCATCTGGCCTAAACTCAACGCGCATCGTCTGAAAAAATTTCTGTCCAAATCGCCTTACGAGGCACTTTGCGCAGAGGTGGTAAAATGTTTTCCGCATTGCAGCAGTGATATGTGGATGCTGCTTGTCGCTGCTGCCTTGGGTCAGCCTCAAGTGGAAATGCTGTTCGAGATGAGCAACAACAGAACAATGTGGCAGTATTTTAGAAGTAGTAACAATAGGACACAAGCATGCCCTGCACATCTGCCCTTTGCACCCAGCAGACGGAAAGGCCACAATAAGTGGATGATCATTCTCCCATGGCCTAACTTCCAAGAGCATGTCATCGGGTCTGACCAGAGTTTCTCCTATCTGCTTTTGAGGGGGTCAACATAAGCGAGAGGGATTTTTTTCATCCCATGTGTTGCCGCTGCCGGGACAAAACTGAATTCTTAACGCGGAAGCTTAAATTTAAAATATGTACTCACTTATTACAGCCGTATAAATGGGTCTCGACAAGGGGTTGTGACGAAGAAGGATTTGGATATATGTACCCTCAACTTCATTCAAGCATAGTACCAATTCTCTGTGTCTGGCACCCTAAACAATAAATAAATCTCCCATCAAAAAATCTGGATACGGCCCTTGTCTAGACCACTAGTATGGTGAGTTCAAAATAGGAATAAACTGTTGAAATGATAAGCCCTTATTCATTGTTTATGTCATGTTCGCTTAACTACGATAAACCAGAACTAAAAAATTAAGCTACGAGGGTACCAGTAAACATCAATTGTATCATTTCAATCATTTGTCTCATTCTGTAAATTTAACTCTTCCACTTCTATTCTCCATAATGAATGAATGCATTTTTAAGGTGTCTACAAATTTTCATTTAAAGACTACTTATGTCGTTCAAGGAATAGTTTTTATCAACTGGCTCTCTCCTCAGGAGAAAAATGCAGCTAATCTTCATTAGCAACGAGGTGCGAGCTCCAACCTCGTTGCAGATGGTAGTCACCAACTCCATGAAGGGCATCTTCCTCAGCCTTAAGCTCGAACTGAACACAAGATTTGAATTCCACCAGAGTGTTGCTCAGCAGGCAATGATATTGACGAGTTCAGAATGCCTTGATTTCCCAATTAAGTCTCTCTTGAGATTGTTGCCTTGATGAATCAATACTGGTGAGGGCCAGTTTGAAGTTGCTAGCCTTCTGCTTTAATTTTTCAGCCTTGTCCTACAGGATGTTAGGAAGACGTAATATACTGAATTCTGTGAAGGGAAAATGTTTATAATAAAAAATTCTGCATCATTGAAACATGGATAGACAGTGCCTGCACCCTTACATGTATACCTTTCAATTTAATGTATGTTGTCAATGTGGTCATGACGATATTTAATTTTTAGATGCCTTTTTACTACTATGGAACAGGGAAAGTAGAGATTAACAAATCCTTTAATAAAGCCACTATTTTTGTCTTTTGTATATATGCACCTGAATGTAGTACGCTATCATTTTACCAAATGTTCCATGTTCAGACCAGTTTTTGCTTATCTCCAACAATATTGCATCAAAACTTTCCAAGTCTGCCTGGCTTAAAAGACCCAGTTGTCCAAACACATCCCATTGCATGGCTGACATTGCAGTCTGTTTGCTCTGCAGAAATCGACAAATTCAAACTGGCTTTGCGTGCCTGTTCTTCAAAGTTAAACATAAAATGTTCTCTACCAAGAAAGTGAAAATAGTGGTCAGCAAAAACAGTGCATAGAGAATAATCGATTGAACAGCACTCATCTAAAACAAAGACTAGTCTATTTGTCTCCGGATTTGGACAAAGCAACTCTTTGATGCATGAAAAGAAAGTAACAAATGCGCCTGAGTCTGCCAATTTCGAATAAAGAAGTCTAAGGCCGAAAAAGAGGGCTTTCTCCATTGAACTTTGAAAGCCTTGGATTTTGAACAGCAATGTAAGATAGCAAGCTTTCATAAATTTTGTGTCAACGTTTTTATGTTGAGATCCAAAAGAAGGAAGGGAGAGATAGGGATGTGTGTTAGATGCTATTTGTAGAAGGAAAATTCTATAAAAAAAGCCTACTAGTTGTGACTTTTGATACCAAGATAGAGTTAGCAGACCCCCAGAACCATCAGTCAAGTGGGAACATGAAAACAGAAAATTATTCAAAAGCTAACTAAATGCTATTTCAAAATTAATAAAGGTTTGTGCAACCAAAGTTTTACAAGCATAAAATTTAATGTTGCTTTTTAGACTATGTAAAGAATTGGGATTCTAATATTTTCATTTATTTGAATAAGGCTAAATGATAAATAGTTTAATGTTATAACTTATTATTATCCTTATTAGAAGTTAGAGTTGGAGTTAAATTTAAAGTTAGAAGCTAGAAAAGAACAAAATTAAACTGGTAACAATGGAATATATGATATATCTAGAATTTCAATGTGCATTTAAATTTTTCCTATTTTAGATTAGTTTCTTATATGCTTAGCTCATATATCAAAGGGTTAATTGAATGTTAAATCTTTCAAACAGGTAGGAACAAATAATTTATGAGTAAATATAGATAGAAAATATTCCTCCCAGTACTGTAAGTACTTAGATTGATCCTAGCTAAAAATGCTTAAAACTTATTGTATAGAGTACTATATAGAATATATAGAATATAGAATACTGTATAGACTTTCTTAACAAAATAGTTATGTTAGGTAACCAAGGTACCATTGCAAATGGTTTTGTTGTTTATAGTAATAAGAGATGCAAGAAGCTATTGAAAAGAGGTAATAAACCTTTATCTATGTACCTTAATTTTCAAACCAAACAAATATACTTATTGGTTTCACCAGGCAAAGGAGTATGCTTGGTGAAAATTCTAAACCTAGATAATATAATACAATACAGTCAAATGCATAATATTTATTTTGTATATCTCTAGCTAGTACAAGCACAGAGTCATTGAGAGAGACAGAAAAGAACACTAGGGAAAAAAGTCCATTTTTATGATTGCATTTAGGCACTAAAATTCTTCTGGAGGTCCTGAAGGTCTTTGAACATTTAATTCGGTGCTAGTTTTCAAAAACCACAATAAATTTAAACAAAAGTGGGAGTACTTCGACTTCTTATTGCCAACTTTTACTGCTTACTTAAGGATAGATGCCTTAAAAGCATAAACAAATAAACAATATTGCAGCATTATTTGTTTGGGTAATTACAGGTAAGGACCTGGTAATTACGGGTAAGTTTTTTTGGGTAAAGTCTTACCTTGCTTTTTACTGGTTCAGCCAGAAATAAAAATTAAGATCACATTTTACTAGTACATTTTTATTTATTAGCTTTTTTAACAGAGACCGCAGTTTTTATCAAGTTTCACAACATATTTTATAGAAAATTTTCAGGTAACGTTTTTTGCAAAAATCTGGGTAACTTTTTACACTTTACCTTTTTTCGTCAGGCTGCAGTTGGTTATTTGTCTCCAGATTGACTATAGCCTGTTTAGCATTCAAACTCCATGATCCAAACTGCATGTGGCTACAAAATTAACCAGCAGCAGGGTAGGTAGGCCCAGGCAAATATTGGCAATTACCAGTTACAAATTTCTTGCATTATGATTGAATTGGCATTCTATATTTAGGCAGTCGTTGTTTGCACGGTACCATGTATATATTGCTGGTGTTATTTACACTGTAACTAAGGTAAATACCTTATAAATAGTTATCTTATCACTTATCAGTATCAGGGACAAGGACTTCTCAATATTTGTCCCAGTATCTTTTATTTTCATAATAGACTTTAAACTTACTAAAGCCAGTAAATGGAGTTTAGGCTTGATTTATTTGTTTGTGTTTATAGCTTAGCATTTTTTATTAGTTAGCTCATACTATTAATAATGCAAAGTACAAATAGTGTTTCAAAAGAAACAAACAATAATGCAACTAATTCACCTTCAAAAGAATGGATTTGTGACCAAATGTAATTGGACCATTATAAGTAATATACAATATATAAAACTAGTATTTATTTTAGTTACCATGCAAATAATGACAGTACTATTTACATGGTGGGTCATTCTCAAAACTTTTTCCTTTTTTGTGGGCAATTTTTTTAAATAAGTAAAGAGTTTATTTTTTAAGAAAAAATGGTTAAAGTGCTTACAAGTGTTAGGAATATCATATTAAAAGCACAAGAAATTCTGGTTTTGCAAGTGAATCGGCATTTGTTTATTTACGTAAAAAAACACCGCACTTGTCTAAAAACTAGAGCTAGAATCAATAGGAAATAATGTTAAATTTATAAAAAATACGTTGTAATGAAGTTAAAAATAACTTTAGTACAAATAACACTTTGAAATCGTGTTATTTATATTAGTGTTTGTTATACTGTCAAAATTGATTACACTATACGGTTTTTAATTTAGATCAGCCAGCTCAATTTTTTGGTGATGGCAGTGGACGTGTATAACGCATATTATCTTTTCACTTGTTTCAGAAAGTTATCTTTAGTTCTAAGGAGACTTTTCAAACTGCGTTATAACATTAACTAAGTGTAGTCATTTGTGCAGTACTTTTCGTCTACCTTGTATAATAGTAATCAAGCCGTTACTGCATTTAACTATTTAACATCTGTTAATTCAAAAATGTAAGAATGGGCCTTACTAATTCATTAATATTTATTAGTAAGAAATTATATCGTTTAAATGAGCAGAAGCCTCATGTAGTCTTTGTTGTTAATATTAACACAGGCAAAAAAAATGTGCCCGGTTTACAGTCGTGTATGTGTTTTACAAGCAAAAATATAAAATTTCACTGTTTTTATAATTTATAAATGCATTAAAAACCTACATCTTAAACTGACGAATGGTATCTGGAAAAAACAATAAACAATAACAGTAACATGAATTTGTTTTTTTTAAATGAAAAGTAGTACAAACAGAAGTACAGCATAATTTTACACACAATAATTTCATGAAAATGATAACATATGAAAAAAGAAAAAAGAAAAAAGAGCAAAATTGCTTATGAAACTAAATGGAATAGTTATTCTATTCCATAAATGCTATGTAGATCTCAAAAAATATTTTACACATATAATTAATATTCTAAACAAACATTATGTATATTTTCAAATAGTATAGTTTTGCATCAGTAACTTTCTTTTTACGAGTAGTATATCTCTATTTAAAACCATACAAATTATGTACAAATAAAGTTTAATTTTTTCACATTTTTTATAACTTTTAGTAATCGAACTTTTTTGAAAAAGCACTAATACTATAAAGCACACTATTTTGTTTTAATGTATCCAGCACCATCGACCCCACTTTTCTTGCTATAAATAAAATAAAATAAATAT
This sequence comes from Macrostomum lignano, assembly GCA_002269645.1. Lineage (NCBI taxonomy): Eukaryota > Metazoa > Platyhelminthes > Macrostomidae > Macrostomum > Macrostomum lignano. The sequence continues at coordinate 194,631 of NIVC01002102.1, read as the reverse complement.
AATGGAAACCAACTTCGGAATTGCCTGCAATTGCTCCATTTGCTTGCCTTGGACTCGTGCCTCATTTGAGTGTCTACTTTTTGTTCTGAAAATAAAAAGTCATTGCTCTTTATTTCATTGGTCGTTTTGTCCCTCTTCCCCAGAAAAACATTTTGTTCAATATAGTGGGCGTGTTGCCACATTTTTCTCCCCCATGGTGTACAGTACAGACCTACAGGCGTCCTGCCTAATCCCCCAGACTTCTGACAGGCGTTCCGCCTATTCCCCAGATGTACTGTCTACCAGGCGTCTTGTCTATCTCCAAGATCTCCTGTCTATTAGGCGTACTGCCCTCCTCTCTAAAGGACGTTCGATCCAGCAATAGCACCCTGTCATTCCCCACCGGTATTCCCTATTAGGCAATAGAGTCCCCTAAAGTAGTGCGTCCTGTTTTTCAAGGCAACTTTAGTCCGCCGCCTTGTTCCTATCCTAATTAGCTAATTCCAGTCATAAATACTCGTAGGATGTCTTACTATTTAGATATAAACATGCAGTGTCTTACTGCTCGGGCATTGAAACGCTACCAATGTCCTTAAAGTACACTCTTATTAGAAATAGAAATTCTCCCCACAATTCTTGGAAAACCCCAGTCGCCTAAGGAATTTGGTAACAATAAGTGGGATTAAACCCCCTTCTTTTGTGATGGTTTGTGATGTGATATTTGTATGTTTTTTTGTGAAATAACATAAGGACCATGTGGGGCTAAGACTTACAGCCCCATGTTATAATGTTTTCAGAATAATATAAAGTATACTCTGAGAATTCTGCGGCAGACATGTACTACACATGGTTCTCACTCTTTGCTAGTATTGTACACGCCATTTTAAATGCGCCTACCGCCTTGCTGAATTCTTAATTACACCAAAAGCAAATTTTACTCACATGTAAGTCGTGTTCCCTGTGAGATCTGTTCCAAGGAAGGGCAGCTTTGGCATTAGCTGGCAAATTGTCCACATGCAAGTAAAAAACACTATGGCTCTACGGCGCATGAAACTGAGCAAAAGTATGCTCCGGACAAAATTTTAGTTTTTGGGGGAAAGCCAGCACATTCACAATGTGACTTGCGCCTGCAGCCATCGCACTGGATCCACTGTAGCACTGCATCATTTGGTTTTAGGCAGACATCCGCCTCACATACCTCAACTTCTGTAGCTGCATGGCTATTCACCCCTTCATGTCTACGGCCCTGTCCACGGACACGACCACGTCCACTGCTTCGACCTCGACGCGCATCACTCCCAGCAGCAGCATCAGCATTAGCATTAGCCGAGTCGATACTGCTGTTTTGAGCGGCTCCCAAACCTTCGGCTCGTCACACGTGCATGATACTAATGCTGGACAGACGCACGAAAGGTCCCTGTATTCAATACCTCGCTCAGACTTCCAGACGTGGTGCATCTTTGAAGCCCCGGGCATTTCATTCAGGTTCAGCATGAGCAACACATTCGTGAACTCGTTGATGTCGCGAGCTTCTACGTGCCACGTCAGCACTCTCAGTGCATTGTCAGTCTTAATAGCATCCAAGACATCTTCTGGTGTCACAACGTTGCTGCGTGTTGCCACCACAAGGTCACAGCGGCGCTTCACAGCAGCACCGACTCCGTCAGCCACACCTTTGCCGTGCCCTGCTTCTGTGTATATCCAATGCCAGTTAAAAATTTCTAAGCGGAGTAGCAGCCGATGGAATATATAAACCATCTTACGACTTCTGTACTGGCTCGATGGTGAATCCAAGATTACAGAGATGCGTGTAAGTGGCGTTCCCATGTCACTGAACTTCTGCTTGAAAAAGCGGATAACTGGTTGCAGGTGAGCGGCAATAGCATCAGCAGTCTTTTGGCGTTCACCAGATATGGATACAAAGGAGCGCGGTGACTGGCCTGCTATGTACGCAACGCCCTGGTGAATTACAATCTGCTCCTGGTCCCCAAAGTGGGTCGCCTGCACCTCCTTGTTATACTTGGCGCCGTAATTTTCCGAAAAATCGACGTGAAGCACCAGATGTCCGGGCTCCAGCGTCGACTTTAGACGACGAATCACAAAATACTGGTTCCTGAGCCGCATCAGGTGACCAGCAAATCTTTCCAGGTGTTGTTGGAACATTTTTACAGCGTCCTCACTCTTCAGAGTCTCCCGGATGACTTCAACGCCACTACGGCCGCCAGTCCGTGGTCGCCACGCGTGGAATGTCACCTCCGACTTACTTGCTGCCGTAGAAGTGATGGGCGACTTTCTTACACTCTTATTGCACTGTCGCAAAAGGCAGGCATTTGACTTGTCAGAGCAGACAATCAAAATTAGAAGATCACGCAAGTTGGTGGTGATGGTCAGCCCTGCCGAGTGCATGCCTTTTGCCAGCAGCTCCAAGTTTGTGCACTGCATGCACATGCAGAGGTTGCGATCGCACAAGCGGGGCTTTACCAGATGCCATGGCTTCCATCGGTAAAAGGTTGCCAAACTGATCTTGGCGTTTGGATTTTCAATCATGAATTTGTTGTACAGCGCCCGGACTGTTGTCGTCAGATAACGCTTCTGTCGCTTCTCTCTCACATTAGTGCATGGATCTCTCCGGGTGATGGTCTCATGCTTGGAGGCACTAGATCGAGAGTTTTCCTCATCAAGGAAAAAGTTTGTCACGGCCATTCGTAGGATACTTACAGGCTTCGCAGATTTTTCTTTTAAAACTTTTTGAGTGAACCCGAATAGTTTTACAACGTCTCTTTGACTGGATTCCTCAACTTCTCGACAAACCATCCAAAGCAACCGTCGACAGTATTTTTGGCGCCTAACGGCTGCTAGCGTCTGCACGATTTTGGCATTTGAGCTCAGCGCTTCATCTCTGCGCATTTTTGCAGCAGCTATTGCTTGGTTGGCCTTTTTTAACTTCTGACGCAAGACCTTGCGACGATTCTCAGAAGCGGCAAACTTTGCAGCAATTTCTTCTATCTTTAACTTCAGCTTGCTTCGCTCTCTTTTTCTTGCAGCCTCAGACCGAGAAACAGCTGAGTTATTTCGGTCATTATTTTCCTGTGTTAGTGTGTTTTGGCATGCTAAAGACTTCTTTATTCGTTGCTGCTGCCGATGAGCCCTAAAACCGCTATAGTCGCCAAACTTCTTTTCGATGTACTTTCTATCATACTCTCGCTTCTTTTCTCGCCTGGTTGGTTTGAAAGGCATGGCTGCAAGGAATTTAAAATGACATGGTTACTTGGAATGCTAGACTGTTATTTGTACTTTATTTTTGTACTTATATTTTGTAAATGTATATATTGCACTTATTGTACTTATATATTTGTAATTATACTGCTGCATGTCCAGCTTTCACTAGGAGTTTTGCTTCCAATAAGGAGCAATATGCACTACTTTGAGAAGTAGACAGACGGAAAGTAATTGAATTAATCTAATTTTAGCCGGAATCTATTGAATGTAAGATTATCCTAATAATATAATAGATATTTTGCTATTTAAGTCTTCATATAAACGACTCTTAGAGGACGAGAGTACATGCATATTCAAATGGCATGCAGATGCATCTAAATTATTATAACTTCAAAATTAGAAAATTATTTGTAAACTATATACACTACTTTTTCTGATACTAAAACAGACATGACTTAAAATACAGTATAGAAATTTTAATATTGATAGAGCTGGTTGCTCTGTTTTAATTTTTATAAGTGTAACTGTACTAGCAGCATACTTTGAACAAATAATTAGTTTAATGACAGCGATAAGTAATTCTGCGACATTCAGCTATCAAAACTAATTTTTCTTCATTGAAACAAAAGAAACAGAAAAAACTATATGATAACAACATTAAATATGTTGTAAATTTATAATATTACTTTACATGTATAGCTACACAAGTGATGAATCACACATTATGTACATTTATACCAAAAGTATCGACTTTTAACAGAAATGACTAAAAATGCTTCTAACCCCATATGTACTTTATTATTGTGTTAAGTTTCAGATCTGCAGTTTGCTCCAGGTCACCATGCTGAATTTCGGATTACAAAAATATGAGCATTTGTATACATTTTCTGTATTTTTTGCAATTTGTATTTCATACAAGTAAGCAATCCAAAAAATATAAAAAATGCTTAATTGTGCCATTGTTAGGAGTAGTTATTATTAATTTCGTGCATTTTAATCCTCTAGTTTCGTCAGAATGAATTTCGGATGACACCAATTTTGTGGTAGGGAAAATTGACCTGTGTAAAGAATTTATTTATTTTCATAAAAACCTCTGCTGATTCTGTCCAGATACAATCATTAACGTGAGCATCTAATGCTAAAGTGCTCTAAAAAACCAAAACTTCCCATTACTTTTTCCAACGAAAAAAGTAGGACATGTATAAGTGATCCGTAAAAGATTTTAATTCAGAGTTGTAAATTTCAGTGACAATATTTCCATGTCAAAAATACAGCAGCAAACACAATATCTTTACTTTCTGTACTCTGAAACGCATAAATTAGATAGTTTTCTGCAAAAAGCATACGACCAAGTTGAGACAAACAATAAACATACTCTCAAAAGACTAAATAATGTGTAAAACTATAGTCAGTCAATCAGTGGAAAGTAATTTATCGATAAAGATAAACTGCCGCCATTTGCTTATTTTCGCAACTTTTTGTAAAGCTTTATGTATACATCAAACATTTCTTCCTAACGTACACATTATATTTATTTGCCTTCTGATTCTTCTTGACATTCTCAAAATCTCAGAAGTTTTATAAAGTTTTTATTTGTTTTAACGTATTGACCATTTTTTTAGAATGACCCTGGTACTGTGCAAAATTAATATGATTGCAGCATTTGAAAAAGCTAGTGTGGCATGTGCCAGAATAGGCATAGGCCTATTTGTCAGTACCACATAGATAGGCCTAATGCATGCCTTCTGTCATGTCAAATCACTGGATCTACTTACTTAAAGGCTAAAGTCCTAAGTAATAAGTTCATTATTTTTTTAATTATTTGAGAAATCAAAATATTTGTAGGATATTTTTGTAAGAAGATATATTGCAAATAGTTTAGGCCCTAGAAAAACTAGTAAAGTATTTCAGAGATTTTAAAGCTATGATCTCTATCCTATTTGCTTATCACTTGTTAGTGAGTCCTATCAAACTTTATCTAATAGCCTAATTATAGTCTAAGTAACAATTGAACATGGTTCCAGATTGATAATGATTTGAAAATTGGTGCTAACAGATCAGATAATAATAGACTTTAACTTAAATTATTTCAATTAATTATAGTGCCTAATAATTACATTGGATATTGATACTTCTAGGTTGATTCTTAATTTATATTTAATAAGTTGACATAATTTGCATGCAAATCTTAGCAACAGATAGGCCTGAGACAAACAAAAATATTAGAATCTAGAATAGATACTAGATTGACTACTAGAGAAATTTTGCTAATTTTTAGCCTAATCCTGTGGTCCTACTCCTATCAAAAGACACTTATAGCTCATTGTACTTGACATTTCAATGAAGCCTTAGCCAAATTCTACTAGGTCTATCTTTTGATAAAATATTAGGATCCTTGGGATTAAAGTTGCAGAGTCAAGACTAAGACAAAAGATCCTATTTAAACCACATTTGTTAGCAACAAAGCTTAGATAAGTTTGCTGCAATTGTTATACTAATAACTAGTAAGGCTATTGCAATTGGGCATAGGGGCAATTCCATATAATTATGGTCGTAACATGACAGGCTATTTTTACTTATAAAATGAAATCTAATAATAGAATACACTAAACCAATATTTTAAATGAAAGATTTTTTTGTCAAGAATATTTTTATAGAGTTTCATGTAGATATCATCATTAATATAGATGCTATTAAACCTTGAATGGCACTTCTGGTCGTAACGACAGGATTTTTGACAGAGAGAAACTAAAAGGTAAAAGTCTTATAACATTTTTCATTTTTGTTATTTTGCAATAATTTTTTTAAAATTCGACTAAGAACATCTTCAGAAATCATACTCTTTTTGTAGAATATATAAACTCAAAAAAGGCAACAAAGATACAAAAGAAAAGGCAGCCTTATGGTCGTAACATTCTGGTCGTAACATATTTTGTTCTGTCAATTCAGTAACTTAGAGGTACCAATATATTAAAAATATAATTGATTATTTGTTCATCAATACTTTTATCTGATGATGCAAGTACTATACTTTTATCTATAGTTTGTTTCAACCTTCCAAAGCTTTCTATTTGTTTTTAAAAGGTTCACAAACTTAATGATGTCTTTTGCTTAAAAAACTGTCCAAATTTTTACAAAAATTACTTTTTGCCACTTGATAACATACTAATCTAACATTTTATCATTCATTTATTCTTAGATTGTAGATGTTACACATAAAAAACATTTGGTAAAAAAATTGGATAATCAGGCAGTGGCAAGCAAAAATATTGACTTTTTTCTATTTTCCAAATATGTCCATCTTATATGGAATGAGCCATAGGAATAAAAAATAAACTAGGCCTAAGCAAAATAAAAGTGCCTCAAAGTGCAATGGATGACTAAGGGCTTAATGTCTGGTAACAAGGTGGCTAAGAATTAAAGCTATATAAAATAGTATAGACCAAAAAAGAAATAAGATCTGATTGCTAAAAACAGTTTTATTTATATAGTCACTGTAAACCCTTCCTCAAGCTAGATAGACAATAGGTATCTAGCAAGATAGCCAATATTCTCATTTACACTAGAGCCATTGGATACCTGCTTGGGTGCAACCTTGCGATTCACCCGGCTGTTTCTATTGGCAACACACACACACACAGTTGCTATTGGACGGAATAGTAGGCACGTGACTGCTCTTAGCCAATAGCAACTTACATGTGTGTGTTGCCAATAGAAATGGACAAGTGATTCCCAGAGTTGCACATGTACAATTGGATATTCTTAGGTTTGGTTAGATCTTACTTTGTCATATGCCCATATATATCATTTGTAGCCTTTTGAACATTGGCAAATGATTGTTAAGGCTAATGGAGATTATTTTAGTGACTAAGTACTTGATTTATACTAATAAAAATGTATGATCATGTTGTTAAAAAATTGTAAAAACTTTTT
>NIVC01002102.1:150000-185000 GCA_002269645.1 Macrostomum lignano | reverse complement strand
ATCTACATGTACCTGACTAAATTTCCGCATGTACATTATTTTGAGAATCGGTGTTGTTTAGCTTATTTTGGCGCCGCAGACAGGCACTCATTTTGGCGCCGCAGACAGGCACTCATTTTGGCGCCCTAAAGTAAGATTATTAATTTCCAGAACAGGTCATAAATTGGGGTGGGGGACAAAGCATTGGTTGTGTGTGTGTGTGTGTGTGTTTGCGCACGGGGCATTTGTTGGGCCATACGCGTACAACGGGACCCGCACTGTTGGGCCAAAAAAAATGTTGGGACTGTCCCATCAAGTCCGTCCAACACTTCCAAAAAAGTTACAATAGCAGCTCAAAAAAATACTCTATGGATTCAGCTCGACAGCCTCTTTTTGATGGTGCAACTCATTTTTAATAATTTTACTTGCTGTGTCAATAAATAAGCAAAAACTGGCGTCCCAATAAGGAAAAATGATACAAAATTCGACCAAATCACTATTGGGACACTGAAATGGCTAATCTGCTCCCGCATATTTTTATTGGTTTTTTCTCATATTTTTACTAATAGTAGATTTCAAGCGCATTCATTTGCTGCAGTCTTTGTTTCAAGACGTAAATACATAGCATACATTAAAATACATACAAAGCAAAGCATAGCAAAACACTTTTAAGGGTATTTTATTGTCAAAGGATGGTTCTGGATGGAGATAAACCTAAAGAAATGACAAGGGCTTAAATTTACTTCTGACTGTGATGGGCATCAGTACTCTACACGAACTAAATTGTTAGGACAGTGTTGCAGTGTTGAATACAACAGCCCACTCTTGTTAGGACTCATGCTATTGACTGCTGCGCGCATTCGATATTCTATAAATTGTTGGAACTGTGTGCTAGAGTGTCGTTTACAAAAGCCCACTCATATTAGGACTTACCCCGTACATGTTAGGACTAAGCCCTACCCCCCTGTGTACATGGCTCCAATTTACCAGAGTCCCCTTGCTAGTTAAGTGTACATTTATTTTGGTCTATTATTGACGCCACCCCGCAAACTTACGGTAAACAAAATTGGCATGTACTCGCCATGCTGAAATCAATGGTCAACTCTGCCTCTGCCATGGCACCCGAGTCACCATGGTATGGAAAGAACAGCATGGAATGGCACAGCGATAAACATGTAAGTGGTATTAAAAAACTTTGTCGGAAACAAGAAGCATTTATGTTTAAATGCTATAAAAAAGACTGCTCCTGCTAAGCAGTACCTACCTTTACTTCAGGTATATCACCTTTGATCAACTGCCATGTGGCGCAATTGCCAAAGGATCCGTCGACTTTAACCGGTAAGCTGTAAAAGCTTTGAGTAAAACTTGACATTTCGTCTGAATCCATTGACATTCAATAGCCTACGTGTCCAACCACAAAAATTATAAGTTTTGTACTTTTAACTCTCAGATTGGGTCTTAGCAGATTCTATAGCTATGCATGCAAGGGCCCCTCAGAAGAGATGCTTAAACACTGCAGTGCATTTTTCCTAGCAATTATGGGACACGAAGTGTTGGGCCACTGTGTGTGTGTCTAGTTTTTTCCGCATTTGTTAAGTCACCTAAAGAACTCAATTAATAAAGGGCTCCAGAACAAATTGATGGGCAAACGGATGACACACTGCACAGAGACTTGTTGGGACATATTAAAAACAGCTTATTTTAGAATGGGTACACTTTACTAAAGTAGAATGCTCCTACAGAAAGCTGCAAGCAAACTAGCATCTTCTGGAGCTGACATGCAGAGAAGAATGATTTTGTCGTCCTTGAAATCACTAAATCGATATGCGAAATCGATCTTTTGCTAATCCCACCACAGGTTCCAGTGAAAAGAAGAAACGAAACCCATTGACTAAATTGGCAGTCGACTCAATCGATGCCGACTTCAACTGACCTGTCAGCTTCGAACTCAGGAGAGCAGCTAATCGACTACGAGAGTAATGCTAGATGCCAGAATGCTTCACAGCATCAAAGTCTTAAGCAGAAGCTTCAATGAAAGGTTAGTTCATGCTGTGGCTGCATTCGTTTTCGTGTCTAGAAGCGTTATAACTTTTTGTACTTTTAACTCTCAGATCGGGTCTTAGCAGATTCTATAGCTATGCATGCAAGGGCCCCTCAGAGGAGATGCTTAAACACTGCAGTGCATTTTTCCTAGCAATTATTGGGACACGAAGTGTTGGGCCACTGTGTGTGTGTCTAGTTTTTTCCGCATTTGTTAAGTCACCTAAAGAACTCAATTAATAAAGGGCTCCAGAACAAATTGATGGGCAAACGGATGACACACTGCACAGAGACTTGTTGGGACATATTAAAAACAGCTTATTTTAGAATGGGTACACTTTACTAAAGTAGAATGCTCCTACAGAAAGCTGCAAGCAAACTAGCATCTTCTGGAGCTGACATGCAGAGAAGAATGATTTTGTCGTCCTTGAAATCACTAAACAGATATGCGAAATCGATCTTTTGCTAATCCCACCACAGGTTCCAGTGAAAAGAAGAAACGAAACCCATTGACTAAATTGGCAGTCGACTCAATCGATTCCGACTGCAACTGACCTGTCAGCTTCGAACTCAGGAGAGCAGCTAATAGACTACGAGCGTAATGCTGAATGCCAGAGTGCTCTAAATAACGAGACTCCTGTTTTCTCACTCGACCGGAATTTGTTGTTTAATCTGCTTAACTAATCTCTGCGTTTCAGTTTTTCAGTTTCACTGTCAATTTTAGGTTTTTTTCTAAGCGCAAGTGAAATTGAATTTTTTATTCATATTAGTCAGGCATATTGCGTACAGCATTATAGCGTATTAGTAAAGGTAAAGGTAAATAGACTGCTTGTAACTAGTTTTTCCTTCATGTGGATTGGCTTTAACGAAGCCTTTTGTATTTCAAGTAATGCTGAATTCGCTGGACTGAGGACAATATAGTTACACGATGATATGCTATTCCTTCACTTTCAATAGATCATACTATTAGTATGGGACGTGCTTTTTTATTTCAATGTATGCTTTTTTTCATCATTTAAATGCTAAAAATACTTAATAGGTCATTGCACTGTGTGTATGTGTGTGTTTTCGTGTGTCAAAAAAAATTGCAAAATAAGTGCCCACCATTGTATACCGTACCAACAAGTGCCCGGTGCGTGATTGTGTGTGTGTGTGTGTGTCCCCGGTGGCGACGCTCCTGGTTAGAGCAGTGGAATCGTGGAAACGAATGAATTTTGCCAGTTTAAAAGCTTTTGAAACTATGAATAACGTAGCTCTCTTACGTCCCTGGGGTCGTGGACTCAAGCAACAAGCGTATTTGACGTCACGCGCACGTCGTTTGGATGGGATTTAGTGAATTTCAATTTTGTAAAGCGTTGCGTTTTAATGCAGACAAACTCTGACGCCTTGCAGAGATATTAAGCCGGGAAATCTGGCTGTAACAGAGGACTGCGACCTGCGCATCCTTGACCTGGGCCTATCGCGCGAACGCGACGATCAGATGACTGGCTACGTTGTTACCAGGTGGTACCGCGCCCCGGAAATGATGCTGGAGTGGGAGCAGTACGGACTACAATCCGACATCTGGTCAGTTGGCTGCGTCATGGCCGAGATGTTCAAAGGCCAGCCGCTGTTCCCCTGCAGCATCCACTCGGATCACATGATCCGCATCCTGTCCGTCACCGGCTTCCCCGATGAGGATTACTTAGCCAGGATTCAATCTAGAGATGCGATCGAGTTTCTGACAGTGCTGCGCCAGGCCAATACGGTGCAGAGAACGCCGCTAGCCGACCTCTGCGCCGGGATGGACGCCGACGCGATGGACCTGCTGCAGCGGCTGCTGACCCTCGACCCGGCTAAGCGGATCACGGCCGCGCAGGCTCTGCAGCATCCGTATTTGGCGCGCTATCACGATCCGGAGGACGAGCCGGATGGGCATTTGTTTGTTGACGAGCTCGAGAAATGCGAGTTCAGCGTTGAGGAATGGCGACGCATCGTGTGGGAGATGCTGGGCAGGAATTAACTGTAGCTTCGGCCACTGTTAAGAGCTGAGCTGCTACAACGGCGTTTCAGCATAATAAAGGGCTCATTTTGGTCAAAAAATAGAATTTAGGAGGCAGGTTAAACCGAAAAACGGCTAAAATTGTTATTACATTTGATAAGAGGCAGACCCTGTGTTCGTATTTTGGTATGTCTTGCCTTTCTTAGTATTCTATGTTGATCTATTTATATCCTTCTTAGCTGACTAGAACAAAATTTGTAGCAGAATAAATAAATCAGCAATATTAATAATTTATTACACCTGTCCGAATGGGCAGATGTGCAACCGACAGCTCAGCCGCAGCTATTGCGCGTTGCATCTGAAGGCTGCGTACGGCTGTTCAGTCCAAGTGCTGGGGGGGGGGGGTCGCCACACACCCTCAATTACCCCAGCTAATGCTGGCACCCATTTTACAGCTGGGTGAACTGAAGCATTGCAGAGTTAAGTGTCTTGCTCAAGGACACAAATTGTTCCGAGTGCATGAATCGAGAATCGAACCCCCGAACAGAATAAAACAGCAAAAGGATACAAAAATCACTTTGAATTCTATTTTTCTAAACGAAAAGCTCTACGAGTCTACAACTATTAAAAGAGCTATAAAAAAGGCAAGATATATCAAAAGATGAACATTGCGTCTGCCTCCTATCAAAAGCAATAACAATTTTTGTGCTGAAAAAAATTAAGTAAGACTTCCTATCTCCGAAGGTTTTTTTCTGTAAAACCTGGCTCTTAAAAAATTTCTTAGAAATGTAGTTTCCAGTGCTACTTGAGTAGCAAGTAGCAAGCAAGCGTTAAATAATTTTTCGACTATAAGGGCCAACCCCCAAAGACAGGAGTGTGTACGCTGCCTGACGATCAGATAGAGAACCCGTGGGAGCGCGTGTGTGCTCAGTGTTTACTGTTAATCGGAATGGACATGACATTGGTTGATTTGCCGCAGCGCCCACAACCCTTGCTGTGATTGGGTGCCACCTCTGGACTGGAGTAGAAAGGACTTTGCAACCTGTACATAGCTCGCAGATGCACACACTGTTTTAGACAGTAGTCACGTGATTTATTGCGTACGCGCGTTGCCAGTAGTAACGAAGGTTTGACCCGGGGATTCCCAAAGGGCAATGTGCGCGTGATTTAACGCTTTATAAATGTTGTTTTGCTATGGCCGGTAACAGCTGTTTTACTGCGATATATGAACATTCGAAATTGCAGTCTTGCTGTTATGCTCAACGATTATCCAGTAACTGACTGGCCGTTTTTGTGCCAATAAATAATTGTCAATAATAATACAGATATTTATTAAATTGAACCTACCTGTTACCTGCCCGTCTAATTATCTTGTGTGATATTGATTAATTATCAACTATTAAGTACTATTAACTGTTTTATATAAACAGTAATGCTTTAATTTTTTATGCAATTACCAACCTTAGCAATGTAATTTTTTTATTCAGTCAAATTTGTTTAAAGTATGTATGCGGCATTTTTATTTATTGTTACAATTAGCTCGCAAGAACAATAATGATATTAAGAAAACTACGAGGGCTGTTGCAGAAGTTTCCGGACTGTATTAGCCACAAGTTGCTTTACATCCGCTACATTCAGTAAAAAAACTGCAAAACTATAGGCTCTTAAATATGCGTCCAGTTAGTATTGTTTGCGCCTTTCACTGTCTCTAGATGTGTCAATAAAATATTCAAGTATTGCTTTGATACGATGTCTTGCTTTCGGTCATTATGACCATAATAATTTTGACATTAATTTTGACTTCTGTGATTTTTATTTTCTGTTTGCTATTCGGTATGGTCAAATAGAGCACGTTCTCTCGATTTGAGAATAAACGGTATTTATTATTCGTGTAGTGTGCTTGTTTTTACTGATAAGAATTTCCTCGCTGGCCATGCAAATATAGGCACAGTTTCGATGTAGGCGAAAAATAAGTAGTCTAATTTTATCAATGATCGCTTGTATTGCATATTAAAATAAATGCAAGGCAACAGTAGCCCTTGTATTAATGCAGTAATCTATATTTATTACACTACTGTAATTCGTTACTTGAAACGTGGACATAGAAAATAGTCACTCCTTTTTTAAGAGCCACAAAACCTTAAGGACGGTAGACATAGCTTGTAGCTGCATGGTACATGTTGCGGGTCTAAGTCCTCAATCGGTTTTAAAAATGGGTCTGAACCAACTAATTTGACTTGAAAAATCTTTGACCCTGTGGAGCTACTACCAGTAATGTAAACCAGCATTTTTGGAAGACGTTGTTTAGGAACGTAGCTAGAATCGCGTGCTGCACGGGGTTCTGGGTTGGGACCCTTTCAACCCTTTGAATCCAAGCTAACTAAATGCATATTATTATATTGGTACACACAACTGTATTCTATAGTGGAAGTAGTAAAATTATGATAGTATTGATTCTTTCCACAATCAGAAAAAAAATTTTGTCTTGTTATGCATGTAAGTCAGATGAGAAAAATAACACATCTCACGTCAATGACGACGTCATGACCTACATGTAGGCTAGCTTTTAGCTAAAACGTAACTAAGAGCTACCGAACCGATTGGATTCAAATTATATCGCGTTTTTCAAAGAGTTCCTAAACCATTTTCAATTAAAAATTCTTAGGGGTGTAAATTTTCAAGACAAGAACTGAAATTTGTAAATTGACAGGATCGTTTGCATGAGGCATGAGGTATTTAAGCGGCATGCAAGAAGTTGCATTCAAACATTTTTTACTGTAATTGTGCTAATTTTGACAGATAGCTGTATAATTTTATAGCGTGATACATTTATGTATTTGTTGCAAAGTGCAAAAATGAATTTGTTAACTTCATTGTGTAAAAATTGCATACTTTCAAATTCAATGGCCTCTAGAAACTAATTAGGCACGTGGGCCTTTATCGTGTTGTGTTGTCCCTTTCTTCGAATCTTGAATTTATATGTGGTAAATTTATATCGCGTTATTAAATGAATGCATAACATAGACTTTGTTAAAAACTTATGGCTATAGACTAAATTACTAAAAATGTTATTTCAAGTAATTATTATCTAGGCCTACTTGTCTTTCCTAGGACGTAGGTTTCGCGTTTCGGTTGTAGGTCTTTTAGCCTACTGAGCTCACTATCAGTTCCTGTAGACTTATTTAAGTGTTGCATCGTTAAGAAAAAAACTTGATAATCACGTACTAGAGCTATAGTAGCCATCGAATGGTTTAAGATTTGGATTAGACAAAATGCAAAAAAATATAACATTTTAATTTAGCAGTTTAATCTACCATCTAGGCTAGGCCTCGGGCCTAGTTAGTAATAATCGGTTCACTGAAGATCTACTATATTGAGATTTGTTTGTTTAGTTTGGTAAATATGTCTAAAACTAGGCCTAAGACAAAGCAGCCTAAACTTTTAGTGTTTTATATGCATTAACTTTGTTAAATTTGGCAAATACTAAAAAAGTAGAACTTTGGCTAGGCCCTAGGATACTAACAATCATTTGAGTGATATAAAGTTGGTAAAAATTAATTTACTAACAAGGTTAATATACCATCTGTTATTATGCTTATATACTCATTAACTCATAGCCATAACTTATATTATATTATAGTTATATTATACTATCAATCAATCACAAAAAATAATAGAAATTTTTGTCATAAACTTGGGTTGGCAGTTCAAATAAATATAATATTTTTAATAATATCTTATTAGCCATGACATAGGCATAAGAATCTTAGTATTGGTATATAATTTTTTAAACAGTTGATTTTTATTCTAGCATGTATAAATACTAATTATAATTCTTTTTAAAATTCTAATAAGTTTTAAAGATTTTACTAATTTATCAAACTTTAGAGATTTAATATAGTTAGATAAGCCTTTTTAATAATGTGGTAATATGAACTGATTAATTAGGGCCTAATTATGTTTCATATCTTTACCTATAAAAAAGAAAACTCTGTTAGTGTATGTCTGTTTTTACTATTATAATATATAAAACCATGGCTAGCAAATTAGTATATAGTAAGAAATCAAGACAAGTATCTCATGTTAGAGCTGTTAGAAATTGAGATTTGGACCAAGATAAGATTCGAGATGAGAAAGTTTGAAGTTAAGAAATTTTGAGACAAGACAAGATTAAAAATAAATTTGAAAAAATATAATATATCTCATTACAACAAATATACCATAGGATCAGCAGATCCTTTGAGTCTGCTGCCAAATCACCTTGTTGTGGAACTAAAACAATAACAAAAATGTATTAGTACAAGTTTGTATATTAGCATTTATAACAATGTTTACATTTATTATGATGATACTAGGTAAACACTTAAAATCTGGACTTTCCAAGTTTAGGCCATAGACAGCAGCTGCTAGCTGCTATGAAGCCAGAAACTTACTGAGATGCTCTCACACTCACTAGCTATCAGTTCTGCAACAGCAAAACTAGTAGCTCAAACCCTAACAGGCCATGCAGTCACATAACAAAAAACAGTGCAGACGCCTGGTCATATAGTACAAAACTAAGTACCCTGGACAGAGCAACCATGCCATTGCTAAGTACTTTGCTGAGGTTAGGTTGGCACACTCCACAGTCTACGCCATTCTGAATCATTACGAAGAAGGCAAGGTCAGGTCGCAGATTCGCAGGGTACACACTAATGGCTTTTAATTGGCTTATTGTTAACTCTATGATGATTCCTGTTTCTTGTTGAATATTTCCCTGTTAAAAAGTTTGGTTATCCTGTTTATAACCCCACAAAATATAAACATTTAGAGACATCCAGATTTTAAGTGTTCACCTAGTATAAAACTGCTCAACTAACCTAACCTATCATAGAATTTATCAATTTGAAAATTGTCTTGCTGAAATATTCAAACAAAAAGCACAGGTTCAACAATAGTATTTAGGTGTTTTGAAGAAAATATTTGCCCTTTCATATATTTTCTTAATCAAAAATTTCATTTTTAGCAATCTTCTCAATTTTCTTGAATCTCATCTCAATTTTTTTACAAAAGTCCAGATTTCTTGAGACAAGAAATAATGTCAAGATCTTGTCTCAAATCTCGTATCATCGAAGTCTTGTGACACCTCTATCTCATGTGACTTACTAGGCTTGCCTTTTGCTGCTTACAAATACTAAGCATGGCTTCAAATTAAGCTATTTAGCATATCATCAGATGGCAAACCTTCAAATAGTCCATGCTTGTTTAAGTGAAAAATGCGCTTACTATTGGCACAGTACACTTTTGCCCCCACAGTGAAAGCCAGTTGAAATAAATCAAATGTTAAACATGAGACATTAACAAAGGGTGAAAATTATAAATGTACTCATATGCTATATGCTGGAAATGTGTGGCAACATATGCTCCTAGCTAATATCACAAACATGCTTGGGGACCAGTTTATACATGTGGACTATTAGAGCATCCTCTAGCTTGCAGTAATAGTCATCATTATCTAGAAGGTCCTCAAGGCTTTGAGGCATCATTTCTGGATATCAGCCTCCTAGTCAGTAAGTATACTGTTGCAGCCAGTTGCCATTTCTAAGTACACTCATAATGCAACAACTGCGACCATCATGGCAGAGCCGTCAACCCACTACTGTGTGGCACAAAGCCACAAACACCATCTTAGTATTGGTATATTTGGCAAAACCATCAACTGTAAGGCAACAGGCTCTATTAGCTACCATGAGTTGTTGATAACCTCACTAATCATTGGGATTGCTAACTGCAAAAAGTAAGCACATCACTAGTGTATGATCAAAAGACCTTATGGGAAATATAAGCAGGACAGATTGCATAGCATTGTCCCAAAATTTACCTTGCCCCAGGTTATGTGCCCTGTTAAGCAGATGGCTAGCACACACTGATGGCATGGTTTTATTTGGCCCATTGACAAAGTCAGAATACTTCTCAATACTTCTTGTTGCTAGGCATGCTAATCAAATTAAGATGCAGTGCTCCGCATTTACACTGGGATAAGGCAGAGTCACTAGCGATGCTGTCATTAACAGTTGCATCTAATAAATAATCATTATTGCCTTGATAGACATAATCACCATTGCAATAGTCGAGATAAGCAGACCAGTACTCTTTTTACCAAAATCTGTAGCATAATTGGCCAAGTTGCACTTGAACGAGGTGTTGTAGAGGTTGCTAGACAACAAGCTACATTGATACTCTTTTTCCATAGCTACTAGTTAATCACAGGTACACAAATAGGGAAAGCAAACATGTAATGCACAAAGAAATCAGGGCATAAAATGCGCTGATTATTGGAGGTAAAATAGCAATAGAGAAAAAAGCAGAAGCTAGCAGTTCCCTCATAGAATGACAGGTTAAGCAGAAAAAGTTACATGAAAAAAAACAAGGCACAGTAAGTTCTTTGGGTCTAGGAGTAAAACTTTTCATCTGCACTTTGAGCTGGCTCCCTAAGTATATATCATACTTTGGCATGTACTGCGCCAGATAACTTTTAGCTATCTGACCAGTTTAGTGTACCCAGTCTAGTTTAAATTGCCAATGGGGGCCATGCCAGCATCAATGCCAGCATTGTCAGGCATTGTGGCAGCTGGCCCACAGCTTGATTGGTCATTTGTGCCTGCACATTTAGGGCATTATCAATGGTAATGGTATTCACTTTGTCACAAGCCTGTTGCTGCTTGCATGCCATCTGTTGATTGACACCTGACTTCTAAGCAGCCTTGATTAACTCAGCAGTTTGCATTCAATGGTCCTCTAACAAGTCTTGTGTTACCTGGCCATGCACCTCACGTAACAACAGATCTAGCTAGATTAAGCTGCCAAGGCCAAAATCAAGATTGTAGGGTTTAACCCTAGTCTATTAAGTCTATTACCTTTTTAATATCAGGATGCTAGGTTTTTTAATAGATGTAGAATAAAAACAATTTGAAACTTTTCATTAAACATAGCTAGGGCCCATTTTTCAATTCCATTTCATAATCATTTTTCATATTTATTTCATTTTTATACTCTCAAAAGGCAATTGTGTTTATTATATCATTTGAATTTTTAACTTTACTGACATAAAAATAATTAAAACTAAACCCTTTCATGACTAGCTTGTTTGGTAAAAACTAAATGATGCTTTCTAATCTTAAATTGGAATTTTGTTAGTTATGAAATACAATTGTTGCTAAACAGCCATGTTCTCTAGTTCTGAAGGAAAGAAAGTTTCAATACTGCTGCTTGATGGTAGCACTGTGTCAATATTTGTTAGGGTAAGTTGCGCCTTGGATTTTGCTTTATTGTAGACCTTCAATCATTTTTGGTCACTTACCTGTTAGCCCTGTTAGCCTGCAAATGTAAAAAGGGATATGAGTTTTTGAGATTCGAACTTATGATGTGACTGACAAGACTTTTTGACAATGTAAAATTTCGAGCCTATAAAGTTTCGAGCTTGTGTACGGCTGTTCAGTCCAAGTGCTGGGGGTCGCCACACACACCCTCAATTACCCCAGCTAATGCTGGCACCCATTTTACAGCTGGGTGAACTGAAGCAATGCAGAGTTTAATTGTCTTGCTCAAGGACACAAATTGTTCCGACCTCCGAGTGAATCGGGAATCGAACCTCCGACCTTCCAGTCGTGAGTCCGACGCTCCAAGCACTAGGCTAAAACTCCCTATAGCTTAATCGAGGATTAAACCACTCAACTTTAATTTTAACATTTTTTAAACATCAAATCCTAACAGCCCAAGCTGGTTGCCAGCGAACTACTGGACCTTGTCTGCTCCCAGCTGATGCTGCAAGACAGGCGCTGCTTTGGCCTCTGCTTCCAGCAGCAGCAACAGCAATCTTCCCTATCTAGCACAGCTAGCAATAACCTGTGCTGGCTGCCCCGTCCACTCCGAGTGCTGGACTGCGAAGCTTGCAAACGAAGCGACACGCCAGTATTAGAATTTCGCGTTAAACATTTCCCGCCAAGCCTGGCCGAGCTGTCAGACAGGCGGCTTAGCGAGCTGTTCTATCTGCAGTGCCGACAGTTAATTTATAACGACGATCTGCTCTGCGACAGCGATGCACAGGTGTTTCAACTAGCCGCTCTGGTGCTGCTGGCTGAGCACGGCGACTTTGTTAAGTGAGCAATATTTATTAATTGTGTTATTAATATTATTGTGTCCACGTTTCGTGCGCATGGATTTTAATTGAATTATCCGATTCTATTTTTTGCCTAAATAGCAATACCACGGCCATTGCCGATCTGAGGCAGCACTGTCTGTTCCCCGTCAGCCTGCTGCAGCGGCACCCGTCGCTTGAGTACTGGTGAGTGGCCTGGCACAGACCTTACCCTGCCGGACATGCTGAGAGAGACAGACAGACACTAGAGAGAGACAGACAGACACTAGAGAGAGACAGACAGACACTAGAGAGAGACAGGCAGACACTAAAGAGAGACAGACAGACATAGTTAGAGACAGGCAGAAACTAGAGAGAGACAGACAGACATTAGATAGAGACAGGCAGACACTAGAGAGAGACAGACAGACATAGTTAGAGACAGGCAGAATTAGAGAGAGACAGACAGACATTAGATAGAGACAGGCAGACACTAGAGAGAGACAAACAGATATTAGAGAGAGACAGACAGACATTAGAGAGACAGGCAGACACTAGAGAGAGACAGGCAGACACTAGAGAGAGACAGACAGATATTAGAGAGAGACAGGCAGACACTAGAGAGAGACAGACAGACACTAAACAGACACACGCCAGAGTTCAGACACAGAGGACAGCAGTCCCACCCAAACCAGGGCCTGCAGACGAGACCAGCGACGCCAAACCTCGCCCGCCACCCCCTCCACCCGATCCACAGCGAGCAGCAAACGGTGGTCGCCTATCTCCAGCTGTCTGACAGCGGCCAGCGCAGCCGAGAAGACGCCATACGGGCCTACCTGCGACTGGCCTCTGGGCTGCCAAATTTCGGTCAGTCGCAGTACAGCGTCACGGATTCGAGCGGCTTACCCTGGTGGCTAGGCTTTAGCCATCGGGGCGTGTCGGTTTACGATTATAACGACAGGCGGCACTATCGGTGTTGCTATTCCTGGAGTAGCCTGGAGAATATCTACTGCCGGGATAGGAAGTTCACCATCGATGTGCGCTGCGATAGAAAGTGAGTTGCTTTTCAATAGTTTCCCCAGTATCCATTCAGATCGGGACAATTCTCCATACCCATCTTGATCCCATTCTCCATCCCCATTCTGATCCCAATCCCAATCCCCCCGGGACAGCCCTGCAGCTAAGTCAAGCCCAATCCCGATCCCATTATGAATCCCCAATCCTGATCCCATTCTTGATCCAAATCCTAATCCCATTCTTAATCTCTAACCCTGATCCCATTCTTGTAGCTAATCCCGATCTCATTCTTAATCCCCAATCCTGATCCCATTTTTGATCACAATCCTGATCCCATCTCCATACCCAATCTTGATCCCAAATCCTGATCCCATTCTTGATCCAAAATATTGATCCCAAATCACGATCCCATTATTGAT
The DNA here is from genome assembly GCA_002269645.1 of Macrostomum lignano. Taxonomy (NCBI): domain Eukaryota; kingdom Metazoa; phylum Platyhelminthes; family Macrostomidae; genus Macrostomum; species Macrostomum lignano. The sequence continues at coordinate 171,448 of NIVC01002102.1, read as the reverse complement.
CTTAATCTCAATCCCAATCTAATTCTGAGTCTTAATCCTCATTCTATAATCCATCCCATGGGGAGGGCCGTAGCCCAGTGGTCTAACGCGGCGCTCTGGTGTGCCAGCGGCCCAGACTCGATTCCAAGTGCAGTCGCATTAATTTGGGGCTAAATTGGAATCTCGGCTTGGCTCTGCTCGTGCAATTAACGGCACAGTGAAGTGTACATGCCTAACGATAAATAAAGTTAGGGCCGCTGTACACTCCTGTCTGAGTGTGTGCCTGCTCAGGGGAGTCAATCAGACTTTCTAAGAGTGGATTAATTGAAATTATTTTCAAGCCAAAAGTTATCAAGACTGTTCTACTAAGGCTTAAGCCATGCTAGTTAATTGCTTTTTGGACTTGAAGAAATTTTAACAGCACGGGCTTTGTACTCGGGCTTTCCTGTTGATTACCATCAGTGCCTGCATCCCTGCCTTCCTCCCCCGAGCAGCAACACTGCTAGTGAACTGCAGAGGTTGACACCATATGACCAAACTGTTCTTAGTTTATATATCTTGCTATAAGCCTGCTTCGGATTCTGGACTATCTCTGTAGCATCTTGCTTTTGCTTTTAGTAGCTTCTTCTTGGCTTTTATTCTGTAGCTTCCATTTTCTATCATTTTAGATATAGCCTACTATATAACCGGGTTGCCTGTTAAACCTTTGCCGTTAAGCCAAGCAAATTGCTGCTTTTACACCCCGGCCTTGTCTTTCTATCTATCTATCTCTTTCTCTCTCGCCTTTCACTCTGTTTCAATGCTATCAATAAAACTGTGTGTGTTAGCACGACCCCCCCTCCCAACCTCGGAGGCACGCATTAACTGCTGATCATGATAATAATTATGCTAAAACTTATTCTGAACTGTGCGCTACTTGCAAATTATACTTCTGTACAATTTTATGCTATCCGCGTTTGCTAGTTAATCGTTATTCATGATATGCTTTTAGCAAATTTCAGCCATTGCTTAAATGTCAATTTTACTACTTTTAAGTAGAAAATTGGGGTAGTTTATGCGCACAGAGTCGTAATAATAGACTCTTCAATATTGGCTTTTTTAAGCGCGTGCTTGTATTTCTAGCAAAATCTTATTGAGTGGCTTTTAAGAATTAATCCAGGGCCCTGTACTAGTAGTAGCTGAGGTAGTGTCCCCTCATCCAGGGCCCTGTACTAGTAGTAGCTGAGGTAGTGTCCCCTCATCCAGGTCCCTGTACTAGTAGTAGCTGGGGTAGTGTCCCCTCATCCAGGGCCCTGTACTAGTAGTAGCTGAGGTAGTGTCCCCTCATCCAGGGCCCTGTACTAGTAGTAGCTGAGGTAGTGTCCCCTCATCCAGGTCCCTGTACTAGTAGTAGCTGGGGTAGTGTCCCCTCATCCAGGTCCCTGTACTAGTAGTAGCTGAGGTAGTGTCCCCTCATCAAGGGCCCTGTACTAGTAGTAGCTGAGGTAGTGTCCCCTCATCAAGGGCCCTGTACTAGTAGTAGCTGAGGTAGTGTCCCCTCATCAAGGGCCCTGTACTAGTAGTAGCTGAGGTAGTGTCCCCTCATCAAGGGCCCTGTACTAGTAGTAGCTAAGGTAGTGTCCCCTCATCAAGGGCCCTGTACTAGTAGTAGCTGAGGTAGTGTCCCCTCATCAAGGGCCCTGTACTAGTAGTAGCTGAGGTAGTGTCCCCTCATCAAGGGCCCTGTACTAGTAGTAGCTAAGGTAGTGTCCCCTCATCAAGGGCACTACAGGCCGGCCTTTCAATCGCCGTGCATCGATCGCCCCTTGATCCGCCCCCGCAGAGCCCCCCTGAGCCGTTGGAGTTTCGGCAAAGGCGACCGGATCGCTTCGCGCTGCTGGTTCGCCGACTCGGCCCAGACTGCCCGGCGAATATTCGATTTCGCCACCTCGCAGCACGAGTTTCTGATTAAATTCGATGACCAGTCTGTGGATTTCTATGCCGAGTCAGTAAAAGGCTGCGGCAGCGCCGGGCGGCGGGCCAGCGAGGACAGGGTAAGAGTTATAATGATTGATTTTTAAAGATTAGAGAATTTTTCAGGCCGGGGAATTCTTCTGGATGAGGGAATTTTTCAGGCGGGGAATTCATCCGGAGGGAATTATTCAGACAGGGAATTCTTCTGGATTAAGGAATTATTCAGATAGGGGAATTCTTCTGAATGAGGGAACAATTCACTCATGCTTATTATTTGTTAGCGAAAAATTTTATATTTACAGAGTTAACAAAGCTTAGGGGCTTAGAGCTGCCTTTCTTTGTTCCAAGTCTTAACAAGGACACGCGAGTCAGATACATATAATAAAATATGCCAGTTTGAGAGTTTTTTATCTAACAGACCTATTTTGACCTTTCCTGACCCATTGAGATCCCTATGGTATAAATGAACTAAGTTTTTCTATACATATAGCGATAGATATCGGATATCCCATGGGATACGGATGGATTGCGCTTAACTCCTTCTTTTCCCATCTCCATTTCGTAATCTGGGACCTGGATAGCGCGGCGGCTTCTTCCCAGTGTTTTATTGTAGCTACAGTATAAGGATTTTATTTCTGTACTAGGTGACTAATGGCTTCCCTGGGATTCTAGTTAGCATGCATAGCCTAGCTTTGACCCGCCTGCCCCCCAAGTTCAGCGCTCTCGTGCGCACACAGGCAACCCCCTCTCGATAGAGCTGAATCGAACAAATAAGTTTCTCTGCTTAGTTGCCAGTCCAGATGATGGATATAACGGCCTTGGCAATTGCCTGTTAATCAGCCTGAGATAATCGGACTAAGGTTCGTCACTTGATCGCCACGACAAATGGCTTGTCAAATCTTATTGACTCCTTGGCGTGAAAAAGAATCGTCACTTTACCACCTTATTGATAGCCACTTTACTGCATTGATAATCGCTACTAGATGGCCCTGAGAATTGCCATTTAATCGCCCCGAGATGAAACCGTCATGAGAGGTCATGAGAAACGCTACTTAGGGCCATGAGAATGGCCACTTAAAGACCATGAGAATCGCCACTTAATGGTTATAAGAATCGCCACTTAACGGTCATGAAAATCGCCACTTAACGGTCATGAGAATCGCCACTTAACGGTCATGAAAATCGCCACTTAACGGTCATGAGAATCGCCACTTAACGGTCATGAGAATCGCCACTTAACGACCATGAGAATCGTCATTTAACGGTCATGAGAATCGCCACTTAACGGTCATGAGAATCGCCACTTAACGGTCATGAGAATCGCCACTTAACGGTCATGAGAATCGCCACTTAACGGTCATGAAAATCGCCACTTAACAATCATGAGAATCGCCACTTAACGGTCATGAGAATCGTCACTTAACGGTCATGAGAATCGCCACTTAACGGTCATGAGAATCGCCACTTAACGGTCATGAGAATCGCCACTTAATTTGTGCTATTATATTTCTAGACTGAATAATTGTATTGTCTGGTTCCAATCCAGAAGCTAGGCCTTGAAAGTCCTTGGTGTCTGATATCGGCCAAGCGCTGCGCTAGCATTCCCTCTCGTGCCCAGCCCGTGCAGAGCCTAAATGTATTTTCAACCAATAAGTAATGACTGCATGACTCATCACCGCTACAGTTCCAGTCAATATTCTGTTATTATTCTCTTTCCTTCTTCCTGCCTGCCACCCTTTTCATGCCTCTGTGAAGTTGGTGCAACGAATGCACTTTTAATCCTTTTCCTCGACTTATTTTGCGCTGTCCCAAGCAGCCCTGGTCCAACTTATTTATCTTCTACAATACGTCTAGAAGGCTTGTTGCCGAGCTGTTAATTATTTATTGCGAGTATTGCATAACTGCAACATGGATAGCCCTACATGATGGAACGCACGTTTAGATTTTTAAGTTGCTAATTAGAATCGGAAGAACGTGCTTATCGGAGAGACTAAAAGAGAGAGCTTTAAACTCGACTTTTTACCGCCTCGACGTACTATCGACCTTGTACTGCCTTGAAACACAATCGAGCTTTTACCACCTTGGGACACAATTGACCTTGTACCACCTTGAGACACAATCGACCTTGTACCACCTTGGGACACAATCGACCTTGTACCACCTTGAGACACAATCGACCTTGTACCACCTTGAGACACAATCGACCTTGTACCACCTTGAGACACAATCGACCTTGTACCACCTTGAGACACAATCGACCTTGTACCACCTTGAGAAACAATCGACCTTGTACCACCTTGAGAAACAATCGACCTTGTACCACCTTGAGAAACAATCGACCTTGTACCGCCTTGAGAAACAATCGACCTTGTACCGCCTTGAGAAACAATCGACCTTGTACCACATTGAGAAACAATCGACCTTGTACCGCCTTGAGAAACAATCGACCTTTTACCGCCTTGAGACACAATTGACCTTGTACCGCCTTGAGACACAATTGACCTTGTACCGCCTTGAGACACAATTGACCTTTTACCGCCTTGAGACACAATTGACCTTTTACCGCCTTGAGACACAATTGACCTTGTACCGCCTTGAGACGCAATTGACCTTTTACCGCCTTGAGACACAATTGACCTTGTACCGCCTTGAGACACAATTGACCTTTTACCGCCTTGTGACACAATTGACCTTTTACCGCTTTGAGACGCAATTGACCTTTTACCGCCTTGAGACACAATTGACCTTTTACCGCCTTGAGACACAATCGACCTTGTACCGCCTTGAGACACAATTGACTTTTTACCGCTTTGAGACACAATTGACCTTTTACCGCCTTGAGACACAATTGACCTTTACCGCTTTGAGACACAATCTACCCTTTACCGCCTTGAGACGCAATCGACCTTGTACCGCCTTGATACACAATCAACCTTGTACCGCCTTGATACACAATCAACCTTGTACCGCCTTGATACACAATCAACCTTGTACCGCCTTGAGACACAATCGACCTTGTACCGCCTTGAAACACAACTGTCCTATGTACAAAACTATTTCGGACAAATTAGAAATTTTCTTGCTTAGTTGCGTGTGTCGGCGTTGTACACTGTTTATTGTTATCACTAAAAGGTAGAAAACGTCGCCAATAGGCATTAAAAAGAGATGCTTAAAGACTGCTAATTAAGCAAGCTCACTAAGTTTAGCCCAACGTGCTTATCGAAAGAGGGTAGAAAACTTGGAGCAAGGGCGACGAGAGGTGTTGATTGACTGAAACTATGGAGGCATGAAATCTGAAAGAGAAGGAGCCAGAAAATTCTACAGTATATATGTATATATAAGTTGACTGCGCAAATTCTAACTACTTTTTTACCTGGTTCCATACGGGAAGCAATTCTGGCATATCAACCCGTAGGTGTATATTATTCCATGGTAGCATATTTTTCTGCTTATATTTCCTCTAGCTAAAAATATTGCTAAAATGCACATCAGAATCGTGAAAAAACGACACGGATCGTACAACCTTGTGAGTCTGGATAAAGTTCTCTGACTTCTTTGTTGGCTAGATTAGCTATCCATTCTATTCATAGTCTATCCATTCTATTCCTGTGCTATCTATTCTATTCCTAGTCTATAAGAATAGAGTAGCCACATAATGAATGTGTTAAATCTGATCAGTCGCTCAATATTGGTAATTTTCTACCACAAATATTTAAGCCTAAACCGTATTAGTTAGACCGAATGTTGCTTATAGTACTTTATTCTATGGCCATAACTTCAGTCAGTTACACATTTGCTATTCTCCCAGGTGTCTCTGGCGTCAGCCACTGACGCCACTTCAACAGCGAGTCCCTCCAACATTGAGCTGCCTGTTGTGGTTACGCCGCCTGACAACGCCTTAGCAACCGCCACCTTTCATTCAGGTAGTAGCAGCGCGGGCGGTAGAAGTCTGCGCGATCTGAAAACATCGCAGCATCCGGCTCTGTGTAAGAATAAGTGCTTCTGTAACCTGTTTGCCGCCTGTTAACCTGAGAGTCACACTGTTATTGACCTGAGAATTTCCCTGTTTTTAACCTGAGAATTTTTCCTGTTATTAGCCTGAGAATTTCCCTGTTATTAGCCTGAGAATTTCCCTGTTATTAACCTGAGAATTTCCCTGTTATTAACCTGAAATTATATTAGAATACTTGCACTATGGACAAGCCCCTTATACAGTGGAGATTTATGGAAGCGCTTGTGTTGGCGGGGCACTGCAAGTTCTACGCATAAGTTAATTGCTTAGATTCATTTTCCTCTGGCGTGCCCGAGCATATTACTTTAGTATTAATGCACTAAGCATATAGTGTCTGATACAGTGTGATTTAGGTTGGGTGCAGTGCAGTCAGAATGTTTTCTACTGCGCTTCAAGTTTCCTGCTTTCCAGTTAATCCAGTCAGCCGCATTCCAGCCTACAATAAATCAACGATTGAGAGTATGATTCGCTATTGCGAATCGAACCCGGGACCTCCATTCTTGCTAATGTATCCTATTCATGAGCTCTATTAAATTAGAGCTCTATATATATTAATGGGTAAATAAATTTGTTAAGATTCGAACTCGGGACCTCCAAAGTACTGATTCTGCTTCTTGACCGCATAATTAGCGTACTTAAATATAAGACTCGAAAATAGACTTGTGAGTGTATTTTTACAGAATCGAACCCGGGACCTTTTTAAACTACTAATTTAGCGACCTAACTGTTGTGTGATTAGTGTTGAGAATAAAATTAATAATGAGCTTTTATTTGATATACTTGATACACTACTGATAGTAGAAATGTAGCAAAAATCATTTAAATTCTAACTAATAAAAACAACGAGGGTGTACGCGATGCTCTACTAGTAGTAAAAATATTGATATTAGCTTTTTAGTTACTCCGCGCGACTTTTGCGAATCTTTCAGATAACAGCTCGCAGAGTGTGAACCGGCTCCCAGCCCAGTTGCCAAGTATCCTGACCGACCCCAGCGACGACTGTTGCTCGCTGTCGCAGCAGAGCGTCGGCTCTTCGACATCGTCGGATCTGTTGCAACAGTCGGCGGCAATCAAAGCGGCTACATCCAGGCATCTGCGCCAGCAGCAGCACGCCAGACACCTGTGCCAGCTGACCATCGGCAGCGGCGGCAGCAGCGGCAACACTTTGCGGCCTTTGAGGAAGTTGAGTTCTGGCGAGCGGCGCCGGCTGCTGGAGCGGTACAGGGAGCTGCGCAGCCTCCTGGCAGAGTTAAGAACGCGGAAGGCTGATAGAGAAGAAGAACTGGCTAGATTGATTGCGCAAGAGAAGGTTTGTCTCTTAAACTGGGTGGTTAACTATCTGTAGATGTCTTATTTGAGTGTCTGTAGATTTCTTATTTGGGTGTCTGTAGATGTCTTATTTGAGTGTCTGTAGATTTCTTATTTGGGTGTCTGTAGATGTCTCATTTAAGTGTCTGTAGATGTCTTATTTGAGTGTCTGTAGATTTCTTATTTGGGTGTCTGTAGATGTCTTGCTTGAGTGTCTGTAGATGTCTCATTTGAGTGTCTGTAGATATCTTATTTGAGTGTCTGTAAATATCTTATTTGAGTGTCTGTAAATATCTTATTTGAGTGTCTGTAGATATCTTATTTGAGTGTCTGTAAATATCTTATTTGAGTGTCTGTAGATTTCTTATTTGAGTGTCTGTAGATATCTTATTTGAGTGTCTGTAGATATCTTATTTGAGTGTCTGTAAATATCTTATTTGAGTGTCTGTAAATATCTTATTTGAGTGTCTGTAAATATCTTATTTGAGTGTCTGTAGATATCTTATTTGAGTGTCTGTAAATATCCTTTTTGAGTGTCTGTAAATATCTTATTTGAGTGTCTGTAAATATCTTATTTGAGTGTCTGTAAATATCTTATTTGGGTGTCTGTAAATATCTTATTTGGGTGTCTGTAGATGTCTTGCTTGAGTGTCTGTAGATGTCTCATTTGAGTGTCTGTAGATCTTATTTGAGTGTCTGTAATATCTTATTTGAGTGTCTGTAATATCTTATTTGAGTGTCTGTAAATATCTTATTTGAGTGTCTGTAAATATCTTATTTGAGTGTCTGTAGATATCTTATTTGAGTGTCTGTAGATGTCTCATTTGAGTGTCTGTAGATATCTTATTTGAGTGTCTGTAGATTTCTTAATTGGGTGTCTGTAGATTTCTTATTTGGGTGTCTGTAGATTTCTTATTTGAGTGTCTGTAGATTTCTTATTTGGGTGTCTGTAGATGTCTCATTTGGGTGTCTGTAGATTTCTTATTTGGGTGTCTGTAGATTTCTTATTTGGGTGTCTGTAGATAATCTCATTTGAGTGTCTGCAGATGTCTTATTTGAGTGTCTGTAGATATCTTATTTGGGTGTCTGTAGATGTCTCATTTGAGTGTCTGTAGATGTCTTATTTGGGTGTCTGTAGATAATCTCATTTGAGTGTCTGCAGATGTCTTATTTGGGTGTCTGTAGATGTCTTGCTTGAGTGTCTGTAGATGTCTCATTTGAGTGTCTGTAGATATCTTATTTGGGTGTCTGTAAATATCTTATTTGAGTGTCTGTAGATATCTTATTTGGGTGTCTGTAGATGTCTTGCTTGAGTGTCTGTAGATGTCTCATTTGAGTGTCTGTAGATATCTTATTTGAGTGTCTGTAAATATCTTATTTGAGTGTCTGTAGATATCTTATTTGAGTGTCTGTAAATATCTTATTTGAGTGTCTGTAGATATCTTATTTGAGTGTCTGTAGATATCTTTTTTGGGTGTCTGTAAATATCTTATTTGAGTGTCTGTAGATATCTTATTTGAGTGTCTGTAAATATCTTATTTGAGTGTCTGTAGATATCTTATTTGAGTGTCTGTAAATATCTTATTTGAGTGTCTGTAAATATCTTATTTGAGTGTCTGTAGATATCTTATTTGGGTGTCTGTAGATGTCTTGCTTGAGTGTCTGTAGATGTCTCATTTGAGTGTCTGTAGATATCTTATTTGAGTGTCTGTAGATATTTTATTTGAGTGTCTGTAGATATCTTATTTGGGTGTCTGTAGATGTCTTGCTTGAGTGTCTGTAGATGTCTCATTTGAGTGTCTGTAGATATCTTATTTGGGTGTCTGTAGATATCTTTTTTGGGTGTCTGTAGATATCTTATTTGGGTGTCTGTAGATTTCTTATTTGGGTGTCTGTAGATTTCTTATTTGGGTGTCTGTAGATTTCTTTTTTGAGTGTCTGCAGATTTCTTATTTGGGTGTCTGTAGATGTCTTATTTGGGTGTCTGTAGATAATCTCATTTGAGTGTCTGCAGATGTCTTATTTGAGTGTCTGTAGATATCTTATTTGGGTGTCTGTAGATGTCTCATTTGAGTGTCTGTAGATGTCTTATTTGGGTGTCTGTAGATAATCTCATTTGAGTGTCTGCAGATGTCTTATTTGGGTGTCTGTAGATGTCTTGCTTGAGTGTCTGTAGATGTCTCATTTGAGTGTCTGTAGATATCTTATTTGGGTGTCTGTAAATATCTTATTTGAGTGTCTGTAGATATCTTATTTGGGTGTCTGTAGATGTCTTGCTTGAGTGTCTGTAGATGTCTCATTTGAGTGTCTGTAGATATCTTATTTGAGTGTCTGTAGATATTTTATTTGAGTGTCTGTAGATATCTTATTTGGGTGTCTGTAGATGTCTTGCTTGAGTGTCTGTAGATGTCTCATTTGAGTGTCTGTAGATATCTTATTTGGGTGTCTGTAGATATCTTTTTTGGGTGTCTGTAGATATCTTATTTGGGTGTCTGTAGATATCTTATTTGGGTGTCTGTAGATATCTTATTTGAGTGTCTGTAGATGTCTCATTTGGGTGTCTACAGATGTCTAAATACGTTGTCCATAGATGCTTGTTTATTGGCTGATTCAGCGTGATCCTGTGTCTACCGAATAATTTCGAGCTAGATTGCAATTTTCGGTGCCTCGCAGTCTTGTCTATCGGTGCCTGTTTCACTGTCTATCAGATATCTGAGAGTTGTATAGAAATGAATCGCCTACCTACCTATTGCACCAGGCACTGGCCAACAACAGCCAGTCCTCTCTGGTTGATTCCGGCGGCGCCATTGGTAACAGAGGCGACTCGCCAGCCGACCCCAATACCGAGGATACCAGATGCCTGCCAACTCAGTATTTGGTTGCCGTGGCAACTAACCAACACGAGGACAAGCAGCAGCAATGCAGCGAGACCGAATCTCAACTGCAGCAACAGGTTAGTGACCTTTTATCGTCCCGTTCAGGTACAGACTGATGAGCAACAACATGCTGGCATTCATCTGGATTAAGGACACATTTACGGGAATAAAGTTTTCTCTTCTCTTCTCTTCCCCTCCTTTCTCCCTCTCCTCTCCCCTCCTCTCCCCTCTCCCTCTCTCCTCTCCTCTCCTTTCTATCTCTCCCCCTTCTCTCCTCTCTCTCCTCTCTCTCCTCTCCTCTCCCTCTCCTCTCTCTCCTTTCCTCTCCTCTCCTCTCATCTCCTCTCCTCTCCTATCGGATTAGCGAAGCAGGGTTTAGCTTCCACTAGCGAGAACTGTGTTTTAATATTTTATTTTCGGCTGGGTAGATAAACCCCTTAATGCACAATATTGTGCACATTTTCCTAACGAGGATAAAGTCCTTATGGACGCTTTTACATACCCTAGGCGAGTCGGTGTGTGTCTCTGTGTCAGTGCTCAACTCCGAGATCAGAATGCCTACTTGCTGGCACTACCTGGTTACACCTGCCCTAATGGTCAGATGTGCAACCGACAGCCGCAGCCGCAGCAGTCCAAGGACTGGGAGGTCGCCACACACCCTCAATCACCCCCGCTAATGCTGGCACCTATTTTACAGCTGGGTGAACTGAAGCAATGCAGAGTTGAGTGTCTTGCTCAAGGGCACAAATTGTTCCAAGTGGGTCGGGAATCGAACCTCCGACCTTCCAGTCTTACAACCCTCTATCAAGCTGACAACACCCTCTCTCATTACTAGCTGGAGCAATTGCAACAAGAGCTGGCCGTGCACAAAGCCCTAGTCGAGGCCAGCACGCGGCTGCTTCGCGAGGCCAAGGAGTCGCGGCAGCCGCGTCAGCTTAAAAAGAAACGCATCGCCGAGTGCCAGCTGGCTAAGGAGCGGGTATGGCATTTCAGGTGTTATTTGATGCAGGGAGAGGACAGGTGGGATGCAGGGAGAGGAAGGTGAGGTGTAGGGAGAGGACAATTTGGATGCAGGGAGAGGAAAGGTGAGATGCAGGGAGAGGACAATTGGGATGCAGGGAGAGAACAAGTAGGATGCAGGGAGAAGACAATTGGGATGTAGGGAGAGGACATGTGAGATGCAGGGAGAAGAAAATTGAGATGCAGGGATAGGACAGGTAAGATGCAGGGATAGGACAGGTAAGATGCAGGGAGAGGACAGGTGGGATGCAGGAAGAGGACAGATTGGATGCAGGGAGAGGACAGGTGGGATGCAGGGAGAGGACAGATTGGATGCAGGGAGAGGACAGGTGGGATGCAGGGAGAGAACAGGTGGGATGCAGGGAGAGAACAGGTGGGATGCAGTGAGAGAACAGGTGGGATGCAGGGAGAGGACAGATTGGATGCAGGGAGAGGACAGGTAAGAAGCAGGGAGAAAACTATTGGGATGCAGGGAGAGGACAGGTGGGATGCAGGGATAGGACAGGTGGGATGCAGGGAGAGGACAGGTGGGATGCAGGGATAGGACAGTTGGGATGCAGGGAGAGGACAGGTGAGATGCAGGGAGAGGACAGGTGGGATGCAGGGAGAGGACAGATTGGATGCAGGGAGAGGACAGGTGGGATGCAGGGAAAGAACAGGTGGGATGCAGGGAGAGAACAGGTGGGATGCAGGGAGAGGACAGATTGGATGCAGGGAGAGGACAGTTGGGATGCAGGGAGAGGACAGGTGGGATGCAGGGATAGGACAGGTGGGATGCAGGGAGAGGACAGGTGGGATGCAGGGATAGGACAGGTGGGATGCAGGGAGAGGACAGGTGGGATGCAGGGAGAGGACAGTTGGGATGCAGGGAGAGGACAGGTGAGATGCAGGGATAGGACAGGTGGGATGCAGGGAGAGGACAGGTGGGATGCAGGGAGAGGACAGGTGGGATGCAGGGAGAGGACAGGTGGGATGCAGGGAGAGGACAGTTGGGATGCAGGGAGAGGACAGTTGGGATGCAGGGATAGGACAGTTGGGATGCAGGGAGAGGACAGATTGGATGCAGGGAGAGGACAGGTGGGATGCAGGGAGAGGACAGGTGGGATGCAGGGATAGGACAGGTGGGATGCAGGGAGAGGACAGGTGGGATGCAGGGAGAGGACAGATTGGATGCAGGGAGAGGACAGGTGGGATGCAGGGAGAGGACAGATTGGATGCAGGGAGAGGACAGGTGGGATGCAGGGAGAGGACAGATTGGATGCAGGGAGAGGACAGGTGGGATGCAGGGAGAGGACAGATTGGATGCAGGGAGAGGACAGGTGGGATGCAGGGAGAGGACAGATTGGATGCAGGGAGAGGACAGGTGGGATGCAGGGAGAGAACAGATTGGATGCAGGGAGAGGACAGATTGGATGCAGGGAGAGGACAGGTGGGATGCAGGGAGAGAACAGATTGGATGCAGGGAGAGGACAGATTGGATGCAGGGAGAGGACAGGTGGGACAGATCATGCCTATCCTGAACGTTGTTCACCCGCTATGACTCAAGATGGCGCAGATCAGTAAGAAAATCCAAGAAGTTCGAGACGCCCTCTGCTTCGCGGCCGAAGACGCGGCAGCGGCGGCATCTGCAGACGGCGCGAACGTCAACGAAGGCGTCACGGCGGCCTCCGTGGCGGTGGATTTCGCTATCGGGTCATCGTTCAACTCGTTGAGTTCGGGCTCGAGTCCGCGCAGCGTGGCGGCTGATAATACGGCGGTCGGTTCAATTTCTTTATCGTTTTTATGCTGCAGTGAAGCCTACGGTAATCTGTCATGATTAGGCTAGTTCTCACTTTGTTCTCATTTTCTCAATCAATTCTTCACAGACGTCGCAAGATGAGCAATGTTTGTCTGTCAGCGCCAGTCAGAACTCGTCGCTGTTGTCGCTAGGAGCTGCCGCCTCGACGGCCAGGTGAGATTGGGGTAGACAGGGATGAGAGAGGTAGATAGGGATGAGAGAGGTAGATATGGATGAGAGAAATAGACAGGTATGAGAGAGGTGGATAGGGATGAGAGAGGTAGACAGGGATGAGTGAGGTAGATAGGGATGAGAGAGGTAGATAGGGATGAGAGAGGTAGATAGGGATGAGAGAGGTAGATAGGGATGAGAGAGGTAGATAGAGATGAGAGGGGTAGACGGGGATGAGAGAGCTAGACGGGGATGAGAGAGGTAGATAGGGATGAGAGAGGTAGATAGGGATGAGAGAGGTAGATAGGGATGGGAGAGGTAGATAGGGATGAGAGAGGTAGATAGGGATGGGAGAGGTAGATAGGGATGGGAGAGGTAGATAGGGATGGGAGAGGTAGATAGGAATGGAAGAGGTAGATAGGATGAGAGAGGTAGATAGGGATAAGAGATTTAGATAGAAATGGAAGAGGTAGTTAGAGATGGCAGAGGTAGATGAGGATGGGGAGAGGTAGATAGAGATGAGAGGGGTAGACGGGGATGAGAGAGCTAGACGGGGATGGGGAGAGGTAGATGAGGATGGGGAGAGGTAGATAGGGATGGGGAGAGGTAGATGAGGATGGGGAGAGGTAGATGAGGATGGGGAGAGGTAGATAAAGGATGGTGAGAGGTAGATAGGGATGAGAGAGGTAGATAGGGATGAGAGAGGTAGATAGGGATGGGAGAGGTAGATAGGGATGGGAGAGGTAGACAGGGATTGGGAGAGGTAGACAGGGATTGGGAGAGGTAGACAGGGATTGGGAGAGGTAGATAAGGATGGGGAGAGGTAGATAAGGATGGGGAGAGGTAGATAAGGATGGGGAGATTTAGAAAGGGATGAGAGAGGTAGATAGGGATGGGGAGGTAGACAGGGATGGGGGAGAGGTAGATAAGGATGGGAGAGGTAGGAGTAAATAGGGCAGACAGGTATCTACAAAAGGTAGATGGGATATGTAAGATATTAGATATGATCATATAGACACTAAAGGGATGCTCTGCACAAGAGAATGAAGTATTCAACGAATCACCCGCATCTCAATCTGCTCCAGAATTGCTGCAACATCGGAGCAGCAACCGCCACACCAGCAGCAGCAGCAGCGACTTCAGCAGCCGGCTCTGCAAAGAATTCAGCAACAACAACAGCTGGGCTCGGTGAAGAACCGGGTCACCCAGTGCAGCATGGACTCCGGCTATCAGGACACTGTATGCAGCTCGCTAACCAGCCTACAGCAGCAGCACCAGCATCAGCCCACTCCGGTGCCTCCATTCGCCGTAGCTGTCCGAGAATCTGTGGCCGCGGCCAGCCGGACAAAGCAGCGCCGCCGATCCAGCAGTGTTGGCGATCTGTCCAAAGAATTGGAGAAATTCGAGCTGCAGTTGCAGCAACTGCAGGAGCACCTGCCGGCCAAGGACTGTTCCATTGTTATTGATAAGCCAGTGGAATCGCAACGGGCCAGAGCTGTGACGGTTGAGCAGTGCGGCCCAGCTCAGAATACCAACTTCCCTTCATCCGGATTGGCCAGTCCGGACACTCTGTCCGAGTATCGCTACAGGCCCAGGGAGGCGCTAGAGTACGTGCAAATTAAGGATAGCTAAATTAGAGACCCAGCTGTGGTCTCTTGAGTGTTGTTTTCGAAACCCTCTGTTTTAGTAGCTCGATGTTTGTAAGCCTGCTGCCTAACCGCTTTTAACACCATATAATTGTTGTGCCGTTAGAAATGGTATATAGTTAGATATCATCCTCCTAGATGTCCAATTTTAGTTAGATATCATTCTCCTAGATGTCCAATTTTAGTTAGATATCATCCTCCTAGATGTCCAGTTTTAGTTAGATATCATCCTCCTAGATGTCCCATTTTAGTTAGATAACATCCTAAATGTCCAATTTTAGTTAGATATCATCCTCCTAAATGTCCAATTTTAGTTAGATATCATCCTGCTAGATGTCCCATTTTAGTTCGATATCATCCTTCTAGATGTCCCATTTTAGTTAGATATCATCTTCCTAGATGTCCAGTTTTAGTTAGATATCATCCTCCTAGATGTCCAGTTTTAGTTAGATATCATCCTCCTAGATGTCCCATTTTAGTTAGATATCATCCTTCTAGATGTCCCATTTTAGTTAGATAACATCCTAAATGTCCAATTTTAGTTAGATATCATCCTCCTAAATGTCCAATTTTAGTTAGATATCATCCTCCTAGATGTCCCATTTTAGTTAGATATCATCCTTCTAGATGTCCCATTTTAGTTAGATAACATCCTAAATGTCCAATTTTAGTTAGATATCATCCTCCTAAATGTCCAATTTTAGTTAGATATCATCCTCCTAGATGTCCAATTTTAGTTAGATATCATCCTCCTAGATGTCCCATTTTAGTTAGATATCATCCTCCTAAATGTCCAATTTTAGTTAGATATCATCCTCCTAGATGTCCAATTTTAGTTAGATATCATCTTCCTAAACACATCCCCTTTTAGTTAGATATAATTCTCCTAAACATCCCCTTTTATTTAGATATAATTCTCCTAAATACCCATTTTAGTTAGATGTCATCCTCCTAAATTTCCCATTTTAGTTAGATCCCATCATCCTAAATATCCCTTTCTAGTTAGATATCATCCTCCCAAACTTACTAGATTATGAAAAATCGTCACTGGGTGAATAATTTAAGAATAAATAATCATTAATAATTCTATCGATACATGAAAAGAGTATCGAAAAAGAGTATGAAAAGAGTATGAAAAGAGTGTACTGTTAGTAATTTGTAATTGGTGCTTGATTACTAACTGGCTGTCGCAGACCACTCTACTAACAGTACTAACTAGAATATTTTGTGCCCCTAAACTCCGCTGCAATGCATGCCAATGCACACGGCTAATTATAAATATTGCTTTGAGTAAAAGTTGTTTTCCTAATCCGTTGACCCACTTTTATTGCGGTAACTCAACGCTGCTCACTATTCAAGTGCTAATCTCTGAAAAACTTTGCCAGATTTAAATGCTCAAAAACAAACATATTTGTTTGCTCAAATTGGTTCTGACGAATGTTGTTTTTATAACGCTATCGATTTGTTTTTTGTTTACTTTTTGATATTGTGCTCATTTTCTCCTGTTCTGTCAGTATTATTGTTTCTCCTCATTTTGATTTCATCTCTACTTGTCCCTACTTTTAATCACATCAAATTGATCTCATCTCAACTATGGCTTAGAATGGATCACGACCTAGGATCACCATAGTAACAGGTTATAAGATGCATAGCAACGGGTTATAATCTGCGTAGCAACGGGTTTTAACATGCATAGCAACGGGTTATAATCTGCATAGCAAGGGGTTATAATCTGCATAGCAACGGGTTATAATATGCACGGCAACAGGTTATAATCTGCATGACAACGGGTTATAATATGCATAGCAACGGGTTGTAATATGCATAGCAACATGTTATAAGATGCATAGCAACGGGTTATAATCTGCGTAGCAACGGGTTTTAACATGCATAGCAACGGGTTATAATATGCATAGCAACGGGTTGTAATATGCATAGCAACATGTTATAAGATGCATAGCAACGGGCTACAATGTGCGTAGCAACGGGTTTTAACATGCATAACAATGGGTTATAATCTGCATAGCAACGGGTTATAATATGCATAGCAATGGGTTATAATACGCATGGTAACGGATTCTACTATGCATAGCAACGGGCTATAATCAGCATATCAACGGGGTATAATCTGCACTGCAACGAATTATAATCGGCATTGCAACGAGTGAAAATCGCCATAGCAACGAGTTAGAATCCGCATAGCAACGTGTTATAATACGCGTAGTAGCATAATCAGCATTACAATTAGTTTTAGATCTCTCAACTTCGATTTGCCATGTTGAAATTTTTTATATATTATTTTATGTATTAAACACTACTATTTTCTCTGAGAATATCAATTGCTTTTATACAAAAAATTGTCACTGTGACTTACGAAATTGCAAACATTTATTTATTCGATAATTTTCTGTTTTTTTCAGCTTCGCTTCAATATTATGCCAATGTAATAAACACGTGCGCTATTATTTTTCAATAACATGTTTTTTAGTATTGAAACAGAGTAATTAATTACATACACAGGCTTAAATTTGTGCACTTACTAACCATGCTACTAACTGGCCTGCTTTAGAGTAGTATAATAGCGCTTTAAACTGCACGGCTTCTCTGCTTCAATTAATTAAGCTTCAATCTTTAACCAATTTTCAACAGTCTATATTCAAACTATGCTACTTATAGGTAGCTAATGAGTAGCACACAACGAATTTAACAAGTATTTTATATTCCGCTGCATCAATTTCAGATTCTCCTTTGACTTTGAAGAAGAAGATGAAAACTGCAGAAGTTTGCGTAAAACTCAATCGCTCAGGTCGGCTCAGAGTTCGGCTCGACAGAATAGAAGGTCTGTTTTTACAGTTCGGATTATTTGTTTATGAAATTGCGAAATTTTATTCTCACTTGTATTCTCTTTTTTCAGATTGTTTCACAAAAAGCCGCCCATTTCTGCTAAAGCTTTCGCCAGCCAAAGCAAGCGGCTTCTGCAGCAGCAGCAGCAGAAGACATCCGACTCAATGATGTCTGCAACTGCCTACATCTCCCCTGCCGTGTCAACCGACTTCTCGCACGAGATGCTGGCCTGGTATGACAGTCACAGGCAGCGGGTGGCTTCTACAGCTTCTTCTTCTGACTGCTATTGCTGCTCCTGCTGCTGCTGCGACTCTTCTGCTGCCGCTGCTTCATCTGCCGGGGCTGATCGGACTGAACTGGACAGCTTCCTGTGACTCTGCTCACACGATTTCTGTCTCTTCACTCTCCCCCTCCACTCCTGTTCACTCTTCACTGTTCTGTTCACTCTCTTCATTGTTCTGTTCACTCTCTTCACTGTTCTGTTCACTCTCTTCACTGTTCTGTTCACTCTCTTCACTGTTCTGTTCACTCTCTTCACTGTTCTGTTCACTCTCTTCACTGTTCTGTTCACGTTCTTCACTGTTCTGTTCACTCTCTTCACTGTTCTGTTCACTCTCTTCACTGTTTGTTCACTCTCTTCACTGTTCTGTTCACTCTCTTCACTGTTCTGTTCACTCTCTTCACTGTTCTGTTCACGTTCTTCACTGTTCTGTTCACTCTCTTCACTGTTCTGTTCACTCTCTTCACTGTTCTTTTCACTCTCTTCACTGTTCTGTTCACTCTCTTCACTGTTCTGTTCACTCTCTTCACTGTTCTGTTCACTCTCTTCACTGTTCTGTTCACCCTCTTCACTGTTCTGTTCACTCTCTTCACTGTTCTGTTCACTCTCTTCACTGTTCTGTTCACTCTCTTCACTGTTCTGTTCACTCTCTTCACTGTTCTGTTCACCCTCTTCACTGTTCTGTTCACTCTCTTCACTGTTCTGTTCACTCTCTTCACTGTTCTGTTCACTCTCTTCACTGTTCTGTTCACTCTCTTCACTGTTCTGTTCACTCTCTTCACTGTTCTGTTCACTCTCTTCACTGTTCTGTTCACTCTCTTCATTGTTCTGTTCACTCTCTTCACTGTTCTGTTCACTCTCTTCATTGTTCTGTTCACTCTCTTCACTGTTCTGTTCACTCTGTTCACTGTTCTGTTCACCCTCTTCACTGTTCTGTTCACTCTCTTCACTGTTCTGTTCACTCTGTTCGCAGACACAAATCTATCAATTTATCAATCAATATTCCCCAAATCCGGTCCCTCCCAAACTGCCCCAGCTTCTCCAATCAGAGTCCTTTTTGCTCCTATCCTGGCCATGCGTCTTTCGCTGCTCGCTCGAAAAAACCCGTGTGTTTTTTAGAAAAAGGGCTGCTAACTTTTGCAGTTTGGCAGATCATCAGTTACGGATGATTGGTAAATTTGTTGTAGCTGTTTATCTGTGCCCCATGGAAATTCAAAGTCAACTGCGCTTGTTCTATAGGTGTCAATTGGTTCAATTTGAAGTGTCAATTGGAAGTAGGATGCTGGAACTGTAAGGGATTCCGGAAGTAGAATGCTGGAACTGTAAGGGATTCCGGAAGTAGAATGCTGGAACTGTAAGGGATTCCGGAAGTAGAATCGTGGAACTGTAAGGGATTCCGGAAGTAGAATGCTGGAACTGTAAGGGATTCCGGAAGTAGAATGCTGGAACTGTAAGGGATTCCGGAAGTAGAATCGTGGAACTGTAAGGGATTCCGGAAGTAGAATGCTGGAACTGTAAGGGATTCCGGAAGTAGAATGCTGGAACTGTAAGGGATTCCGGAAGTAGAATGCTGGAACTGTAAGTGATTTCGAAACCGGAAGTAGAATGCTGGAACTGTAAGTGATTCCGGAAGTAGAATGCTGGAACTGTAAGTGATTTCGAAACCGGAAGTAGAATGCTGGAACTGTAAGTGATTCCGGAACTAGAAGTGGAATGTTGGATCTGTAAGAGATTCCGGAACCGGAAGTGGAATTTTGGATCTGTAAGAGATTCCGGAACCGGAATTGGAATGTTGGATCTGTAAGAGATTCCGGAACCGGAAGTGGAATGTTGGAACTGTAAGAGATTCCGGAACCGGAAGTGGAATGTTGGATCTTTAAGAGATTCCGGAACCTGAAGTGGAATGTTGGATCTGTAAGAGATTCCGGAACCTGAAGTGGAATGTTGGAACTGTAAGGGATTCCGGAACCGGAAATAGAATGTAGGAACTGTAAGGGATTCCGGAACCGGAAGTGGAATGTTGGAACTGTAAGAGATTCCGGAACCGGAAGTGGAATGTTGGAACTGTAACTATTGCCGGCGAGAGATCACTCTAAACACAATTACTTTGTCTTCGCTTCCATTTGATCATTAATAATTAATAATATCTGCTAAAGTTATGGCCAAGTCGATTTTAAGCAATACTAAAAGGTTTTTATAATAATTTTCGGCAGTATAACTGTTTTGCATTTCTCGATTCTTCTCAATTCTATTTTTCTGTGCCCGCTGAATTTGCGCTTTTCCGCTATTTTTATTTGCTTGTTTTTTCAGTCCAGTCGATTTGCACTACTTAATCAGTAGCAAGTATTGAATATTTAGTATCGCTGCTATTTTGTCCTACTTTGCCAATAAGTCTAATTATTATTTTGTACTGCTTGTTAGCAATATTTTTATTTTCAATTTTATCAATAGTGATTTAATTTTCATTATTTGTTTTAATTGTCAGTAAGTTTGTGCGTTTTTAGCTTCCGCTTTGCCGACTTCTCCGTTGCGTAGTGTATGCTTATGTAAATTTATATAATAAAATAAACGATTAAAAACAGCTGATGAAAGAGATTCAATGCTGTGCCTATAATTGCTTTGTTTATATGCGCATACATTGAGGCGCGGAATTATATGATGTTATGGACAGTCGATCTGTGGCTTTTGTCTTTTCTATTCCAAATATCAGACTCGTCAAATATTTAATATTCTATATAGGATCTGAAAAATTTCCCACTGGTCTGGGGTTGCAGTCTTTGTAGCAACTGTCGTCATCCGCGTAGCAACAGCTTGCATCCACATAGCAAGTTTGCATCCGCATAGCAACAGTTTCTACCCACATAGCAACAGCTTGCATCCGCATAGCAACAGTTTCCATTCGCATAGCAACAGCTTCCATTTGCATAGCAACAGCCTGCACCCGCATAGCAACAGCCTGCACCCGCATAGCAACAGCCTGCACCCGCATAGCAACAGCCTGCACCAGCATAGCAACAGCCTGCACCAGCATAGCAACAGCTTGCATTCGCATAGCAACAGCTTCCATCCGCATAGCAACAGCTTCCATCTGCATAGCAACAGCCTGCACCCGCATAGCAACAGCCTGCACCAGCATAGCAACAGTTTCCATCTGCATAGCAACAGCTTGCATCCGCATAGTAACAGTTGCTATTTCCACAATATTCGCATATTTTGAATCTTCATCGAAAGATCACAATGAAATATGGAAACACGAGCAGAATAGAATAGTTGGAGACTGAGGCGCCGATACTATGCGGAGCAGTTCAGATCGTTCGGCTGCGCCATCGAGCTGCAACCGCTGGTGTCGGACAGCTCAGGCTGATTGTGATTGGCTGCCGAGTTTGCATTGCCAGAGTGATTGGAATCCTGATTGGCTGCCGAGTTTGCATTGCCAGAGTGATTGGAGTCCTGATTGGCTGACGAGTTTCCATTGCCGGAGTGATTGGAGTCCTGATTGGCTGACGAGTTTGCATTGCCAGAGTGATTGGAATCCTGATTGGCTGCCGAGTTTGCATTGCCAGAGTGATTGGAGTCCTGATT
>NIVC01002102.1:120000-145000 GCA_002269645.1 Macrostomum lignano | reverse complement strand
CAGAAGGCCAAGTGTCTATATCTAGAACTTTAAGTGTCTATATCCAGAAGGCCAAGTGTCTATATCTAGAACTCTAAGTGTCTATATCCAGAAGGCCAAGTGTCTATATCTAGAACACTAAGTGTCTGTATCCAGAAGGCCAAGTGTCTATATCTAGAACTCTAAGTGTCTATATCCAGAAGGCCAGGTGTCTCTATCTAGAACTCTAAGTGTCTATATCCAGAAGGCCAAGTGTCTATATCTAGAACTCTAAGTGTTATCCAGAAGGCCAAGTGTCTATATCTAGAACTCTAAGTGTCTATATCCAGATGGCCAAGTGTCTATATCTAGAACTCTAAGTGTCTATATCCAGATGGCCAAGTGTCTATATCTAGAACTCTAAGTGTCTATATCCAGAAGGCCAAGTGTCTAAATATCTAGAAGCCTCATCTTTATCTGAAGTTGCATGAATCGAAACATCTATATCAATTTTTTCGGATCGGAGTCTCAAAAACTTGAGGTTTCTTTTAAGTCCCATAATTAAATAGTTAGGCGCAAGTTGTAAAAACTTTATATCAAATGAGATCTCTAATTATTGCAAAAAACACAAGTCTTCAATAAGTAAAAAAATTCTAAAGCGTGGCGGGCATGCCTTCTGCTATATTATAGTCGTTACATTCGTATCCGCACGTCTTGCTATTAAAAACTTAAAAAGCTTGAAAATCTTTTTAGATTTTTATGATCCAGTTTACAACTCAATTAGGATAAACTGGATATCTTGTCTGCTTTCAGGTATATTAGATACGCAGCCCCCGTGCAACAAATGATCTCTTTCTCATCCAGCTCTGTCTTCACCTCTCCTCCCTTTCATTACCCTCTACCTGTCTCCCACTTTTCTCTACCTGTCTTCCACTGCCCTCTACCTGTCTCCCCCTGCCCTCTACCTGTCTCCCACTGCCCTCTACCTGTCTCCCACTTTTCTCTACCTGTCTTCCACTACCCTCTACCTGTCTCCCACTTTTCTCGACCTGTCTTCCACTCCCCTCTACCTGTCTCCCACTGCCCTCTACCTGTCTCCCACTCCCCTCTACCTGTCCCCCACTGCCCTCTACCTGTCTCCCACTCCCCTCTACCTGTCTCCCACTGCCCTCTACCTGTCTCCCACTCCCCTCTACCTGTCTCCCACTGCCCTCTACCTGTCTCCCACTGCCCTCTACCTGTCTCCCACTCCCCTCTACCTGTCTCCCACTCCCCTCTACCTGTCTCCCACTGCCCTCTACCTGTCTCCCACTCCCCTCTACCTGTCTCCCAATCCCCTCTACCTGTCTCCCAATCCCCTCTACCTGTCTCCCACTCCCCTCTACCTGTCTCCCAATCCCCTCTACCTGTCTCCCAATCCCCTCTACCCGTCTCCCACTCCCCTCTACCTGTCTCCCACTCCCCTCTACCTGTCTCCCACTGCCCTCTACCTGTCTCCCACTGCCCTCTACCTGTCTCCCACTCCCCTCTACCTGTCTCCCACTCCCCTCTACCTGTCTCCCACTGCCCTCTACCTGTCTCCCACTCCCCTCTACCTGTCTCCCAATCCCCTCTACCTGTCTCCCAATCCCCTCTACCTGTCTCCCACTCCCCTCTACCTGTCTCCCAATCCCCTCTACCTGTCTCCCAATCCCCTCTACCTGTCTCCCACTCCCCTCTACCTGTCTCCCAATCCCCTCTACCTGTCTCCCAATCCCCTCTACCCGTCTCCCAATCCCCTCTACCCGTCTCCCACTCCCCTCTACCTGTCTCCCACTCCCTCTTCTTTCAAGCGCAGAAAAAAAATAAAAAATTCAATAATTACCTCTTCGCGGTAGTCATAAAGACTGGCATAAACAACGGTGCCAACGCAAGGCTCTAACGGACTGCAATTCAGTGTTACAGCCAGACTGACCTGTTTGTTTCAACTGTAGCCCCAAGAATAGCGGAGAAGTTAATATGGCATTTGTGTAAGCTGCTGAGTAGCAAGCAATTACTCTCGGTAAAATAGGTGCTAATTGTATGCTTGAAGCTGTAAGCTGGTTGGCTGTCATTATGAGTCCATCATCTTTATGAGTCCATTGGCTGCTGGCGATGATGGTGGAGCTTCCAGACTCTCGGCTAATGACAGCTAACCGTCTGAGCAGATTGTTGCGGAATTCCGAGAAAAATTGTAACTTAAAGACATACGGAGAGTCATGAGATACCCGAGTAAGTCATGAGATACCCGAGTAAGTCATGAGATACCCTGGTGTAAGTCATGAGATACCTTAGTGTAAGTGATGAGATACCCTGGTGTAAGTGATGAGATACCCTGGTGTAAGTGATGAGATACCCTAGTGTAAGTGATGATATACCTTAGTGTAAGTGATGAGATACCCAAGTGTAAGTGATGAGATACCCAAGTGTAAGTGATGAGATACCCAAGTGTAAGTGATGAGATACCCAAGTGTAAGTGATGAGATACCCAAGTGTAAGTGATGAGATACCCTAGTGTAAGTGATGAGATACCAAGTGTAAGTCATGAGATACCCGAGCCTACCCAAGTAAGTGATGAGATACTCACTCAGATACTCCACCCTGACCGGCCCCACGCCTCTGCCTGTCTTCGGGCTTTAAGGGATTAGCGGAATGGGTGACCCTCGCCTCCCCGCTGTGTCTACGGACCACCCTGCAGCTAAGTCAAGTAAGTCAATATGGGATACTCTAGTGTAAGTGATAAGATACCCTAGTGTAAGTCATGAGATACTCGAGTAAGTCATGAGATACTCGAGTAAGTCATACCCCAATTGAACTAGAACATTTGATAGAAATGTTCATTTTTAAAGTTAAATCTTAAAAAATGGAGCACGCATCGTGTCCCCTACTCAAAGTAGTCGAATAAGAAATAAACTGCAATCAAAATTCAATATTAGCACTCGCTCAGACAGACAAGCGCTCTGATATGGGTCAAATAAATTCTAATGACAGTAAAAGTAAAATGAACAGCGAATATATTCTGTATACTAAAAAAACATAATTGGGCTTAATTTTCCAGTGCATAGAAAAACCAGAGAACCTAGGAAAAAAAGAATAACTTTCCTTAATAATGATTATGAACTTAATAATAACAATAATAATAAAGGATTAATATTATGTAATACGCTGTACAATGTTCAATATAATAATGTGCAAGATTAGCAACCTTTGCGAATAAGTCTGCAGGGTGTGAGTTGGGATGTACACATAGTGACACGAAGAAATGACACAATGTCCTGTGTTACCTGCTTCCTCAAAATATTAATCTTGATGTATAAGCCCTTGAAGGGCGAGAGTCTATGTGAATCATATAGTTAACGCAGAGTATAGTTCACAGATTACTAGAGAATAACTAGATGGCTTAGGTGGGCCACTCAGCACATTTGCATGTAAGCTACTTTCAGTTCAGTAGCAAGTTAAACAGAAGCATTTTAATCTATTTTTAAAGACAAGGTCATTTATTGGCTCTTACCCACCCCCCCCCACTCAAACCTCCAACTGCGCCTTTCCACACTACCCCCCCCCGCCCGCCCTGCCCCAATTTTTATTGCCTTTCTCGGAATTCCAGCCTAAAGCTGCCATGTACATTTCAGTGGACTGGCCAATGTACATTACTGTTGAACCAATTAGCAAGTTGTTTACGCCTGCAAGCTTGGGCTTCTATTCTAAATTTATTGAAGTCGTTTCAGCTGGCACTATTTTTATAAAATAGCTTATGTATTATTCTTTGCTACTGAACTGAAAGTAGAAAGCTGTTTTATTAAGTATATGCGTCTGAGTGGCCCATCTAGTTATTTTAGTATCTGTGTGTATAGTTATAGCAATAATGCAGATCAGAGTTTGGAAGTTCCTGCAGCAGCAGCAGCAGCGTGGAAGCGTGGCAGTCCATAGGGTGGAAATAAATCGATTGATATATCAGGAGGAAATAATTTTTGTATATTAAAAATACATATAATGCACATTCTCCAACTGAACTACTTCTCTTACAGCAGGATTATATACATATAAGTAGAAAGGCGGGAATTTCTGTATTAAAAAGTTAACAGAAAATGATAACAAAACATAGAAAAGTAATCCACATGTACTTGAAGACAGCCTCTGTTTGATCAGAGGTGATTATGAAAGCAAAATTAAAAAGCTAAAGGTTGAGACACCTATTATTTGTTATATTAGAAATAGCCTCATGAAATCTCTTCAATTTGTAAAGGAATAGAGAGTAATTAGCGATAGTAAAGAAGATGAAAAGAAAATTATAAACTGTCTTAAAAAATGGGACAGCGAAAGGACCAGGAGAACTGCGGGGTGGAAGAAGGGGGGAAGTACATGTAGGCCCGAGAGACGCGGAACAACGGGAGCGGAGAGGGGATCGGAAAGAAAGTGGAAGGCGGAGAAAGGGCGGAAGAGAGGGCGGAAGAGGGAGGCTGAAGAGAGGGTGGAAAACAAGAAGGCCCAGGTAGGGCAGAAGAAGGGGCGGAAGAGGGGGACGGAAGGGGGCGGAAGAGGGAGGCGGAAGAGGGGTCGGAAGAGGGGGCGGAAGAGGGGCAAAAAAGAGGGCACAAAACAAGAAGACGCAGGTAGGGCGGAAGAGGATGCGGAAGAGGGAGGCGGAAGAGGGAGGCGGAAGAGGGGGCGAAGGGGGGACGGAAGGGGGGCGGAAGAGGGGGACGGAAGGGGGTGGAAGAGGGGGACGGAAGGGGTGGAAGAGGGGGGCGGATGAGGGGGGCGGATGAGGGGGCGAAGGGGGGACGGAAGGGGGCGGAAGAGGGGACGGAAGGGGGTGGAAGAGAGGGACGGAAGGGGGTGGAAGAGGGGGGCGGATGAGGGGGCAGAAGAGGGGGGCGCAAGAGGGGGCGGAAGAGAGGGCGGAAAACAAGAAGGCGGAGAAAGGGCGGAAGAGAGGGCGGAAGAGAGGGCGGAAGAGAGGGCGGAAGAGAGGGCGGAAAACATGAAGGCGGAAAACATGAAGGCGGAGGAAGGGCGGAAGAGGATGCGGAAGAGGATGAAATGAAGACAGGAAAATCCAGACACAACGGACGGGACAGGCGGAGAAGAAAGCTGGCCAGTGAAGGCGGACAGGACTAGATCTGAGCTACGAGAAGGCAAATCAGCGGGAAAAGCCGGAGTCTCAATCTGGCAATCAATAATGCTGATCACTCGCAGGTGAACAACCACAGCTCCAATTCTTGCACAACAAAGTCCTCGGCAGCGCCAGTCAGTACAGGGCTAGCAAAGGTGTCGCAGGCCTGAGTTCGGCCCCTATAGAGCCCGGAGTCCAGCCACAGTGCGCGAGAGCCAACATTAAAGGAATCAGTGGCGCCGCGCTCAAAGAAGGAGTTGTCCCCAGTCCAGGCGTAGTGATAGAAGTCGTTAGTCAGCGGGTTGTGGACGTCGTCCTCTTCGTCTTCGTCTAAATCTGAATCATCGGATGTCACAGTCTTTGAGGCGGAGTCGGCAGCGGCGGCGGTGACCATATCAACTCCGGGATCATTTTTAACATCCTTAGCAGCTGTGGCGGCCTTCAACTGGCCAATGGGATGCGACCAGCGGAACACGAAAGTCTCGCCAGTGCCGTAGTAGTGCTCGGACATGCGCGGCGGCGCCGACAGGCAGGCGCCGAACAGATGATTGCGAGTGTCGGCCACCAGCAGCAGGCAGTAGGCGTCGGGATCGGCGCCCGAGTGGCAGGCCCGGTAGGCCGACTGTAGCGAGAATCCGTGCCGGCTGGCCCTGTACAGCAGGCGCAGATCGGCGCCCTCGGCCCGCGGCGGCAGACGGCGCACCAGATGCCGCAGGCGGCGACTGTTCAACAGTCGGGACTCGCCGCCTAACAGGCGGGGCAGCGGCAGGCGATCGGCGGGCACGCCGGAGGGATCGGCGCTAACAAGGCGCCAACCGGCCGCGCCGTCCGAAGCGGAATCGGCGCCTGGCGTTGTTGCCAGGAAGGACGATTCAATAAACGCCGGCGCTCGATTGTCGCCCGGCGCTGATTGGTCGGCGGCGCCGGAGGAGAAATCGGCACCGAAGCTGGTGTCGTTGTTGCCGCAGGCTGGCGGCGCCGGGGCCGGCAGGGAGCGCAGGAAGCCGCGCAGCAGTTCGGCAACGCTGGACTCGACGCGGAAGCGCAGCGACGTCTGACGGCTGGCTGACGTTAGGCGCCGTCGGCGACGCTTGGAGCCCGACTGCTGCTGCGCCTGATTTTGCTGCTGCCTGGGCGACGGCGGCGGCGTGGAGCGGGCGGCGTCCGATGCCACCTGAAGAGGTTGAATTTTTAGAGAAGAAAATAGAAAGGAGAATTTTGAAATTATTATTGGGATTTGCTGATGCTCCGTGGAGATCAGAATTACTCATAGGATTTAGGCTTACAAAAAATGTCCAGATTTGGGACCACAGAATTCAGGATCATGGAAAACGGGATTCAGGATCGGGATCAGAGGATTCAAGATCGGGATCAGACGATTCAGGATGGGGATCAGAGGATTCAGGATGGGGATCAGAGGATTCAGGATGGGGATCAGACGATTCAGGATGAGGATCAGGGGATTTAAGAACGGGATCAGAGGATTCAGGGTGGGGATCAGAGGATTCAGGATGGGGATCAGGTTAACATTACGCTCGCATAGAAACCTTTAGCGCCACCTCCAGCCACACGGGCCCGGGTCCCTGAGGCCACACAGCGCCGATAGACTGCACATCGGCCAGCTCGTGGGTCAGACAGAACGGCTCGGCACCTGAGGCGATCACAAGCGGATCGTGCGCGTCCGGATCGAACAGCAGAGTTTCCGGCGTCACCAGCAGGGTGCCGGATACAACGGCCGATTCCTGGGGATCCAAATCCTCAGACTGTTGGCTAGATTCGCTAGCTTCCTTAGCAACTAGCGTAGCCAGGCCGGCGCGAGTTTTAACAAACTGCCGCTCGCTTGGATCTTCAACGCGCTCAATGTGGCCAGGTGGCGCCGGCGCCGACGGACAGTCCAAGTCGCCGTCCACCACAGAGGCCTGAGTGGCGGCCACAGCGACAGCATCCGGATCTGGCAGTAACAGCCGCGTGCCAGGGAACAGGTCGCGGGTTGGGAGGCGATTCAAACGGCGCAACTCCGACGGTGTGCTGCGATAGCGGGCCGCCAGGCCTTCCAGGGTGTCGCCTGGTTGAACCTGCGGTATCATTACCGAGCGAGGCGTGATGATTCCCTACTTCCGGTTGGTCACTGGGTGGCCAGCTCTGTCTCTACTTCTTGTTGGTCACTGAGTGGCTAGCTCTATCTCTACTTCTGGTTGGTCACTGAGTGGCTAGCTCTATCCCTACTTCTGGTTGGTCACTGAATTGCAGCTCTATCTCTACTTCTGGTTGGTCACTGAATTGCAGCTCTATCTCTACTTCTGGTTGGTCACTGAATTGCAGCTCTATCTCTACTTCTGGTTGGTCACTGAATTGCAGCTCTATCTCTACTTCTGGTTGGTCACTGAATTGCAGCTCTATTTCTACTTCTGGTTGGTCACTGAGTGGCTAGCTCTATCTCTACTTCTTGTTGGTCACTGAATTGCAGCTCTATCTCTACTTCTGGTTGGTCACTGAGTGGCTAGCTCTATCTCTACTTCTGGTTGGTCACTGAGTGGCTAGCTCTATCTCTACTTCTTGTTGGTCACTGAATTGCAGCTCTATCTCTACTTCTGGT
The DNA here is from genome assembly GCA_002269645.1 of Macrostomum lignano. Taxonomy (NCBI): domain Eukaryota; kingdom Metazoa; phylum Platyhelminthes; family Macrostomidae; genus Macrostomum; species Macrostomum lignano. Next base: position 137,312 of record NIVC01002102.1, on the reverse strand, counting down.
TGGTCACTGAATTGCAGCTCTATCTCTACTTCTGGTTGGTCACTGAGTGGCTAGCTCTATCTCTACTTCTGGTTGGTCACTGGGTGGCCAGCTTTGTCTCTACTTCCAGTTGGTCACTGAGTGGCTAGCTCTATCTCTACTTCTTGTTGGTCACTGAATTGCAGCTCTATCTCTACTTCTGGTTGGTCACTGAGTGGCTAGCTCTATCTCTACTTCTTGTTGGTCACTGAATTGCAGCTCTATCTCTACTTCTGGTTGGTCACTGAGTGGCTAGCTCTATCTCTACTTCTGGTTGGTCACTGAGTGGCTAGCTCTATCCCTACTTCTGGTTGGTCACTGAGTGGCTAGCTCTATCTCTACTTCTTGTTGGTCACTGAATTGCAGCTCTATCTCTACTTCTGGTTGGTCACTGAATTGCAGCTCTATCTCTACTTCTGGTTGGTCACTGAATTGCAGCTCTATCTCTACTTCTGGTTGGTCACTGAGTGGCTAGCTCTATCTCTACTTCTTGTTGGTCACTGAATTGCAGCTCTATCTCTACTTCTGGTTGGTCACTGAATTGCAGCTCTATCTCTACTTCTGGTTGGTCACTGGGTGGCCAGCTTTGTCTCTACTTCCAGTTGGTCACTGAGTGGCTAGCTCTATCTCTACTTCTTGTTGGTCACTGAATTGCAGCTCTATCTCTACTTCTGGTTGGTCACTGAGTGGCTAGCTCTATCTCTACTTCTTGTTGGTCACTGAATTGCAGCTCTATCTCTACTTCTGGTTGGTCACTGAGTGGCCAGCTCTATCTCTACTTCTGGTTGGTCACTGAGTGGCTAGCTCTATCTCTACTTCTGGTTGGTCACTGAATTGCAGCTCTATCTCTACTTCTGGTTGGTCACTGAGTGGCCAGCTCTATCTCTACTTCTGGTTGGTCACTGAGTGGCCAGCTCTATCTCTACTTCTGGTTGGTCACTGAGTGGCTAGCTCTATCTCTACTTCTGGTTGGTCACTGAATTGCAGCTCTATCTCTACTTCTAGTTGGTCACTGAATTGCAGCTCTATCTCTACTTCCAGTTGGTCACTGGGTGGCCAGCTCTATCTCTACTTCCAGTTGGTCACTGAGTGGCCAGCTCTATCTCTACTTCTAGTTGGTCACTGGGTGGCTAGCTCTATCTCTACTTCTAGTTGGTCACTGGGTGGCCAGCTCTATCTCTACTTCTGGTTGGTCACTGAGTGGCCAGCTCTATCTCTACTTCTGGTTGGTCACTGAGTGGCCAGCTCTATCTCTACTTCTGGTTGGTCACTGAGTGGCCAGCTCTATCTCTACTTCTGGTTGGTCACTGAGTGGCCAGCTCTATCTCTACTTCTGGTTGAAAAGTCATTGACTAGAAAATACTCACTAAAAAAAATAAGAATAACATTTCTTTGTCATTTTTAATTGCCAAAACAACTTTAATTTTCAATTTTCAAAACAACTAAAGGGTACTTACCTCATGTACAATTGTAGGTAACTTTGTTATTGATTGATTAGCATTCTTCATTGCTTTATCATTTGATTGTGACCTAAATGAACAGATTAGCTTCTGAAAATATTTAATGTTTTTTAGCCTTGGTTTTAAGTCTAGAAAATATATTTTATTATAGAATAAATGTATAAAAAACAAAAATATATATTTAAATTAATATAGGCCCCTAAAATAAAGTCAATTGTTTATGTTCTAGATCATGCTAAGCTTGTATTATAATATAATAAGAAAACTCTACTTTTTCTTGATTTATCATCACAAGGGAATAAATAGAAACTCAAAAAATATGCCAACTATAATAGAAAAAAAGAAAAACTTTCAAGATAGACTTTTAAATAATAAAAAGATATATATAAAACAATTCATTGCTAAATATTTTAAGTGCAATGCAGTTAATTTTATTTTTTAATTATAAAGTCTATTTAAACAGATTAAGGACATAGAACATGGTTATATATTTATAATATATAATATTATAAAATGTATTAAAACCAACTCAAAATGTTTTTTATTAAATGATTCAATGAAAAAGATTTATAAGTCTATTATAATAAGATGAAAATTGATAATTATAAAACAAATATCAAATATCAATATAACTAGGCCTAATCTTCATCTTGAAAAAACAATTACTAGGCCTTAATTAGTTTTATATATTGAATTTCATAACATAGCCTAGACAAAGTAAAATAGGAAATATCATTTCTAGATTTGAACTTTTTGAAAACTAGCCTAATATATAAACCATAGGCTTAGTAGCTAGGTTTATACCAAAACATTGAAATAAGCCTAGGAACTGTTATTTTAGCAAGTTCTCTATGGAAGATAGATCAAAAATCAAATGCTTATTCATAGATATAGATATAGGGGCCTATCTAAGTATCTCTTTCATTTTCGCAAATATATCAAAAGCTAGAAAATCAAAAATGACAATAATATATTTAATTTGGTTACCCTTTTTACCATATCTTTTTTAGACCTACCCTAGCCTAGGCCTATCCATGCTCTTCTGATTAGACCAATTAATAAGTAGGGCCTACAATAAAATTTTATTGAGAAACAATTACCCTCGCTCCATGCATGTTTATTTAAGAACAAATCTATAGGCCTAGCCTAGATTGTCTTCTTTAAAGCAAGACTTTTAAATGGAAGTTTGGGTTTTATTAGGCCCTAGCAAAAAAGTTAGGCCTATAAAATTAAAAAAGTGCCCCTGGCCACTGGCCTAAGTCAAATATTTGCCTAAAAATTGAAAATAATTAGAAAGAAACATATATAATCGAAATTACACAATTATATCGAGTTTATTAAGAAAGAAACCAAGTAAAAAGCAATGGGAATATTATGGACTATGCATGCAGGCTAGGCAAGCTTATGCTCACTAAAAATGTTGCATGGATTCTTGCTTTTACAAACAAAGCTTCAAAAAATAAATGAAGTCAATAAATAGTTATGTATTACTAAAAAAGATTCCGATATGCATTCATTGAACTTGAGCGACTAAAGTTCTTTTATATAAAAAATGAAAAATTACTATCTTTGTAGTGTACTTTTTGGCTTATCGCGCAAACCAGCTCAAAAATGTTTTCTAAGAAACCAAGTCGTCCTCGGCTTAGCTGGTCTACATACACCCTTTACTCACGTTTCTTTCGCAAGCGAATCACTTTTACATAATTTTAAAAAGACAATTCGGGCCGACTCAAAAAACTAACTGACAAATAAAATTTTAATTTTCCATTACGAATATTCGCCACTGGGTGTTAAGTAGCCAATTACTTTAGCACGTAATTTACACCAAAAAGGGGAAACGCATAGGCTGAAATTATAAAGTGCGACGCTAAAAAATAGTATTCTTCATAATGGAAGATGCCTCGATGCCTTAGAAGAGAAGCAAGGATCTCCCTTCAGTATTCCTATTCAGCTATTATATGCTATTATCGCGGTGGGCAAGGCCGTGCTGGATCCAACAGAACGGGTTCTGGAGCCATTGCCGCACAGTGGCGCAAATTCTATCTCAGATAGCTAGCTCTTCGCCGAGTCATCGAGGCGGCACGGGTACACCAGTTTATCTTCATAGACTTCAAGAAGACATTGGACTCGGTCGTAAGCAAGGCCCGCCCATGCTCATAAATTGTGCTCCGTGTATTCGATGCGTACGTACAACAGCACAGCAGGTCGCAACATCATGGAACAAGCTGACAAGCTTGGTTGCTGATGTGTGGTGAGTGTCGAGCGGTGCTCATCATGCAGAAAACCGACGTTGGTCTGCCAAGCTGAAAGAAATCAAGGCTGCGATTTTGTGTCGGGGTATAGCTACTGACGAAAAGCGCAGGTGACAATAGAATTCTTTCGCGATGTCTGCAACAGCTCGTTTACAGCTGGATGGTCTGACTCCCGACGTCCGCGTGGATCTACAGCGGCGTTGCTGTACGCCTTGCCTGGGTTGCCTTTCCTTTTTTTTTTTTTTCGTCTTATATCTCACAAAAATATATCTCGCAAGCCACAAATGAGTAGTAGTAGTAGTAGTAGTAGTAGTAGTAGTAGTAGTAGTAGTAGTAGTAGTAGTAGTAGTAGTAGTAGTAGTAGTAGTAGTAGTAGTAGTAGTAGTAGTAGTAGTAGTAGTAGTAGTAGTAGTAGTACTAGTAGTAGTAGTAGTAGTAGTAGTAATAGTAGTAGTAGTAGTAGTAGTAGTAGTAGTAGTAGTAGTAGTAGTAGTAGTAGTAGTAGTAGTAGTAGTAGTAGTAGTAGTAGTAGTAGTAGTAGTAGTAGTAGTAAGTAGTAGTAGTAGTAGTGATAGTAGTAGTAGTAGTAGTAGTAGTAGTAGTAGTAGTAGTAGTAGTAGTAGTAGTAGTAGTAGTACTAGTAGTAGTACTAGTACTAGTAGTAGTAGTAGTAGTAGTAGTAGTAGTAGTAGTAGTAGTAGTAGTAGTAGTAGTAGTAGTAGTAGTAGTAGTAGTAGTAGTACTAGTAGTAGTAGTAGTAGTAGTAGTAATAGTAGTAGTAGTAGTAGTAGTAGTAGTAGTAGTAGTAGTAGTAGTAGTAGTAGTAGTAGTAGTAGTAGTAGTAGTAGTAGTAGTAGTAGTAGTAGTAGTAGTAGTAGTAGTAGTAGTAGTAGTAGTAGTAGTAGTAGTAGTAGTAGTGTAGTAGTAGTAGTAGTAGTAGTAGTAGTTGATGTAACCACGCTCTCGTCGCGGGATAGGGCATGGGAACTTTTTCGTAAGTGCCTCCTATACCGTGTACCCCCTTGCACAGAGCCGTCGAGACTCGGCCAGGTTTCCGACCAGGCCTGGAGACTCCCGCTCTGCTGCACCCCCCTGCTGCCTTGGTTCCGTCTCCCCTGCCGCCACACCTGCCTTTCCGGAGCTCCCTGTCCCTCTCTGTACCCTCCCCTCTACCTTATCTCCCCTGCACTCCACCCTATTCTTCTTGTACTTTCCCTATCCCCCCTCTTTTTGTCTCTCTCTGCACTCTTTTCTTGCGCTGTCCCCTCTTTCTCTGTGTCTACTTACAGTATGTTGTGTGCTCACCGTCCTCCCATCCTTTCCCAAACTCCCAAACGGTGACGCAAGTCGTGTGACCCCTTCTTCCCCTCGATGACTCATCGATGACTCATCCCCCTCTCTTGCGCAACCTTTTCTCATGCCATTGTTCTCCTCCCCAAATTTCTCATGCGACACCCACCCCACCTCCGCTTCTATTGTTCTCGTTTTTGATTCTTTTGTTCTCTCGACCCCCACCAATTATCACATTTTCTCCGATTTTCTCTTTCTTTTGTTCTCGTTTTCGCACCTAATTATCACCTTTTCTCCAATGTTTACTTTTCCATTGTTCTTGATTCTCCTCAATTATCCCTTTGTCCCAATTCCTTTGTTCTCGACCCCGGCCCCATTGTTCTCAATGTTTGCTTGCGCAACACTTTCGCGACCACCCGCTGCGCCAATTATCCCCCCACCCCACCTCCGGATTGCGCAATTTCCCTATTTCTCATGTTGCTATGCCGGTCTCATGTTTCTCATCATGACTCATTCTGACGTCATTCGGCCGGCAGCCAATCAGAGAGAGGGAGCCATGGAAACGACCTTGGGGCGGCGGCTGGGAAGGCTATAAAAGGAGGCGGTTTTCGGCATGAGAAGACTCAACTTTTGCCCACCTTCGGGCTCCTTGTCTTTCTTTAGACTTGCCGTCAGACTGAGTTCTGACCCATTCGTCTATAAGACGAATCCCTGCCGGTCCGCGGTCTGTTACCGCCAAGTTATCTTCAGCTCCCCAAGTGAGCTCGCCTATCGGCCAGCGGTCTGACACCGCCCAGCATCATCAGCTTCGCCTGATCTACACCAGCGCCTCGTCGCCTCAGCGCATCGCCGCTTCACCATCTGCCTGACTGCAGCCTACAGCCGCCCTCGGTCACTCCGCCTCTCTCTCTCTCTCTGTGCAGCTGCCGGTAAGTTCCTATTACTGATTTGTGCTCCAATTGCCTTTGCTTATCCGGAGTTTGCCTACTTTTTCCATTGTCTGATTAGAGAGCTGAGCCAGTTGTAATACCGTATCTTTTGCTGTATTTTTACTTAATAGTGAAGCCGCCTAATTGCCTGATTATTTGCCTAAGGGCCGAATTATTAACTATTAACTAACCTCATCATTATTCACTCTTTCACCATCATTTCACTCATGGCTTGCTAAGCCTTTCTCCCGGGGTGGCAAAGCATAGGGAAGTTTGGGTAAGCTAATGGGCCTTTCCCCGTGCAAAGCCCGCCTGTGAGTGCGTGCTGCGGGGCCGTGTGTGCGTGCAGTAGAAGGATTAGCGAGTCTTGGCACAGAATGGCAGTAGGAAGGTTGCAACCCCATGCTGACGCGTCCTTTCGCCCTGAGCAATCTAAACTGTAGACAGTACATGTTCGCCTCATACTACTCTTAGTAATCAAGGTCGTAAGTCAGCCTCGCTCACAGCCACAAAGGATCCCCTGCTGAGAAATCCTCCAGATTGAGCCCAGAGTTCCCGATCATGCCCCAAGCAGAGTCCCTGTACTCGGCTGCATGTGTCTCCCCTGTTAGCCTAAATCTCCTGGTAACCATCCCAGGCGGGGCTCTAGCCTCGAGAGGTCTGGTAGTAAGATCCAGGTGCGCCAGGTCACATAGAGTGGTGGCAACCACTCGGTCATACTAGGACCGAGTGACCAGCTATTGCACCTTGGCTACAGGTGGGGTCCATGTGGGTCCTTGGCCCTCTGGTCACAAAGCGCTACCAAAGCTACCAATCATGTGGGCGGGACAGTCTGGTGCTGGAGGTCCGTCAGGTCATTGCCCGGTCATAGGCAGCCTACGGTCATTGCCCCCTCTAGTCATGCGTTCGTCTCTCTACGGAGCGGACAGGCGACAAGGGCGGTTACATCATAGTAGTAGTAGTAGTAGTAGTAGTAGTAGTAGTAGTAGTAGTAGTAGTAGTAGTAGTAGTAGTAGTAGTAGTAGTAGTAGTAGTAGTAGTAGTAGTAGTAGTAGTAGTAGTAGTAGTAGTAGTAGTAGTAGTAGTAGTAGTAGTAGTAGTAGTAGTAGTAGTAGTAGTAGTAGTAGTAGTAGTAGTAGTAGTAGTAGTAGTAGTAGTAGTAGTAGTAGTAGTAGTAGTAGTAGTAGTAGTAGTAGTAGTAGTAGTAGTAGTAGTAGTAGTAGTAGTAGTAGTAGTAGTAGTAGCAATAACAATAATATTTTGTAAGACAAGTCTAATGTTAACACATGTATTATAACAAATTTTACCTTTTGTATTTCCTGGAAAAGTTTTGAAGGCCTGTTAAAAGCCTGTTGAAAGAAAGTTTTGAAAGCCTAAAATCTTTTTAGAAAATAAATGCACAAATTTTCGTTATTTCCTAAAGTCACAGCACTCTATGGCAAACACTGCACTGTGAAGGTGACCAAGAGCACTATTTTAAAACATCACACGTACAAATTATAAAATATAATCGATTTGATTAGTTAGAGCTCTGTTCAAGGACTACTTCAGTACGAGTATACTCTACTATTCGTCCCTGTTTGACGCGACAGATCAATCAACGGAATTACAGCTAGTAGTTCATATGTACGTACATTTAGTTCGTTATGCTTGCGACCCATAAGTGTACATTTATTACACACTTTCATGTCCTTCACTCTAAAATATTAGATTGCTCACCAGGCTGTATTAGCATCTTGGTCACAACAATCGAGCAAACTAACATACGGTATCACTTTGACTTCCGTCTTACTCTTTGTCGAGGGACAATTACAAGCGAAGTTACATAAAGTCAAGTGCCCTGCCCCCCGTGCTTTCATTAACGCCTGGGCGTTCTGAAGCCTTTTTCAGCGCTAGCTGCATTGATCAAATAATGGAGGAAGCATTAGCTAATTATTTTTGCATAGGCGCGTTGACGGGTATAAAAACAGCGATGATTTACGAGCTACTCTTTTTTTTAAACTGTCTCTTCTTTTTCGAACTTTATACTTCTCCATGATGACGATTCGGCTCGCTCCCCTTGCTGCAGGCAGTCCGAAGCCTCAGAACAACAATGAGTCGATCTTTAACATATCAGACTACATCGGCGAGAGCCAGTGGCCTCTACTAATTCGCTGCCTCCTTCAAGACGACGAGGCAGCGCTGAGAAGATTCTCTCAAAGATGCCCGGACACCTGGCTGAACTTCCTAACCAGCTGTGATACAAGCAATCATATTCGCTATTGCCCGCCGGAATTCCGGAGCAGCTCAAGTTCGAGCTCGATATCGAAGCAAATTACAGCCCTTCGTGGCATTCATCAGCAGCCGACAAATCCTTTCCTTATGGCTGTCATGTTCAATGCTAAGCGCTGTTGCGATTTTATCAAAACTTCCGCTCCACAGTTGAACCTGGCCGAGGTCAGTGAGTACGGTTTCAATGCTTATCACGTGCTATTTCTGGGACTAAAGGTGCTGGATCAAGACTCAGACGGTCAGCTATCATTAAGCACCCAGTTCGCATACATCCGGTTTTTTATTAAGGGTTTTTTCACCCCAGACCAGGTCGATCAAATGTCTCGTCAGGTGAATAGCTTTGGCATGAGGCCACTGGACTGGGGTGTGTACACCGGCCAGGTGCATATCGTTGAGAAGCTGATGTACCGCAACCACAGCTGCGGAGTTGTGACTCGCGTTGCCGGCGCAATGGAGCACGTCAAGATAGACTTGTCCGACTCTGTCTGCCCGGGACCGGAACGATTCCTGACGCCTTTGGCAATCATGGCCGACGTGTGCGAGACGCAGCTGGACGCTCTGCGCAGGATGGAGATTTTCCGACAGCCGTTGGTCATTGCCTCCTGGGTCGATGCCATGTTCTCTCGCAGTCGCTGGCTATTGTTGACAAACATTATCGAGCGAATTTTCCATCTCACTCTGACGCTATTCTTCTTTGACTACACGGTTAGCGATCACCTGGTCGCGGCGTGCACAAACACTAGCGGAGTCGCCTTGCCAACGGGTTTCAAAGTCACCATTGCCTACAGCCTAGCTGTGAGCGTCTGGCAGCTCGTGGTGCCTGGGCTCGGAGCTGTTCGCAAATACCGCTACAGACGCAGAGTTGGTTATCCGAGCGCCTCGGCTGGAAGCTTCAGACTCGTCATGCAGTGGTATTTTCCATACCTGTCCTGCGGCCTGCTAGCTCTGACAATGCTGCTGCTGATGGTGGCACCTGCTGCAGCCTGCGATAGCCTCGGCATGGAGCAGCTGCAACCGCTCATCGGCTGCCTGATGCTGGTACACGCCCTCTTCAGTGTCTTATTCATCCTGCTGCTAAGCCGTCTCATTCCCGGAGTGTCGAGATTCACTAACAGCTTCTACAACAGCTTTGCAATGTTTGGAAATTTTTTAATCTGCTACGTCCTACTGCTGGTGCTGTTCGCCCGCCTGTTCCAGGCGTCTGGTCGGTTTCAACAGCAGCAGCAGCAGCAGCTGAAGCAGGCGAGCAACATCAGTGCGAGTCAGCAGCAGCCGAAATTCATGGAGTCCTTCTATTGGGCCTTCCTGCTCACACTGAACGTTGTCGATACGAGCACGTTTGCTCCGACGTTTGATCGTCTGGACCTGCTAGTCACTCTGTTCGTCTTTATCATTCTGGTGCCCATAGTGTTCATCAACTTTGTCATCGGAGTTCTGTCTAGCGTTGTCAGCCACAGTATGGACCGCGGCGTTGAGTTTAGCTACGTGCTCAAGCTGAACTATGCCGAGCACATGGAGACCAGCTACTATTGGCTGCATCGACTGATAGACTGGGCATTTGGTCGAAAGCCCCGCCTGATCATCTCGCTCTGTCTGCCTCTGCGCTTGACTTGCAAGACAATGCAGGAGCTCAGTGGCTCGCTGTGACGGAGAGCGTAGTAGTAGTAGTAGTAGTCGGCACAGTAGTAGTAGTAGTAGTAGTAGTAGTAGTAGTAGTAGTAGTAGTAGTAGTAGTAGTAGTAGTAGTAGTAGTAGTAGTAGTAGTAGTAGTAGTAGTAGTAGTAGTAGTAGTAGTAGTAGTAGTAGTAGTAGTAGTAGTAGTAGTAGTAGTAGTAGTAGTAGTAGTAGTAGTAGTAGTAGTAGTAGTAGTAGTAGTAGTAGTAGTAGTAGTAGTAGTAGTAGTAGTAGTAGTAGTAGTAGTAGTAGTAGTAGTAGTAGTAGTAGTAGTAGTAGTAGTAGTAGTAGTAGTAGTAGTAGTAGTAGTAGTAGTAGTAGTAGTAGTAGTAGTAGTAGTAGTAGTAGTAGTAGTAGTAGTAGTAGTAGTAGTAGTAGTAGTAGTAGTAGTAGTAGTAGTAGTAGTAGTAGTAGTAGTAGTAGTAGTAGTAGTAGTAGTAGTAGTAGTAGTAGTAGTAGTAGTAGTAGTAGTAGTAGTAGTAGTAGTAGTAGTAGTAGTAGTAGTAGTAGTAGTAGTAGTAGTAGTAGTAGTAGTAGTAGTAGTAGTAGTAGTAGTAGTAGTAGTAGTAGTAGTAGTAGTAGTAGTAGTAGTAGTAGTAGTAGTAGTAGTAGTAGTAGTAGTAGTAGTAGTAGTAGTAGTAGTAGTAGTAGTAGTAGTAGTAGTAGTAGTAGTAGTAGTAGTAGTAGTAGTAGTAGTAGTAGTAGTAGTAGTAGTAGTAGTAGTAGTAGTAGTAGTAGTAGTAGTAGTAGTAGTAGTAGTAGTAGTAGTAGTAGTAGTAGTAGTAGTAGTAGTAGTAGTAGTAGTAGTAGTAGTAGTAGTAGTAGTAGTAGTAGAGGTAGTAGTAGTAGTAGTAGTAGTAGTAGTAGTAGTAGTAGTAGTAGTAGTAGTAGTAGTAGTAGTAGTAGTAGTAGTAGTAGCAATAACAATAATATTTCGTAAGACAAGTCTAATAATGTTAAGACATGTATTATAACAAATTTTACCTTTTGTATTTCCTGGAAAAGTTTTAAAGGCCTGTTCTATCTAAAACTTTTTAGAAAAGAAATGCACAAATTTTGGTTATTTCCTAAAGTCACAGCACTCTATGGCAAACACTGCACTGCGAAGGTGTCCAAGAGCACTATTTTAAAGTTAAGATTAAAATGAATTTCTTTGGTAGAAATTTGTAGACGCGCTCTGAAGTGAAGTTTAGGATCAATGAAGTTTCGGAGCTGCGATAATATTGGTAACTCCCCAGATCATCAATAAACAGGCAAAATCTTGCAAAAACATCGAATCCATGCTTTGACCTGTTGCTTCTTTTAGTCCTATCCTAAAAAGTACTTTTCTGCTCTCTCCCAGTCAGTCAACAGCTGTCTCAGGCCTCGAAGCTGGCTAAAAAGAGTTTATAATTAGAAGCAGAAGAAGAGAGCCTGAAACTCAGCGCTGTCCGCTCAAAAGACGAGTTTTCCAGCGGGGGGGGCAATTAGAGCAGGGAAGGGCCATGATGGATAAGTGACAGCAGATAGCTTCATTTTTGCAAAGGCTTTTGTGAAGCTGCAGACTCAGAAAAACAGCAGGAAGTCTCCTCACATGCAGGTTTTAGAGCTCCAATTAAAATGATTTTCTCGAAAGCAGACCGGCTGTCTTTGATTCTGCACCATGAGGTGGTAATTTTCGTTTGTGTGAAAGGAAAGGATTCAAAGGAAAAGGGATATGGAGAGAAGATCGAAGCAGGGGAGAGAAGGAGAGAAGTAGAGGGGAAGGCGGGGAAGGAGAGGGGAAGGCGGGCTAGGGGAGGGGAAGGCGGGGAAGGAGAGGGGAAGGCGGGCTAGGGGAGGGGAAGGCGGGGAAGGAGAGGGGAAGGCGGGCTAGGAGAGGGGAAGGCGGGCTAGGAGAGGGGAAGGCCGGCTAGGAGAGGGGAAGGCGGGCTAGGGGAGGGGAAGGCGGGCTAGGGGAGGGGAAGGCGGGGAAGGAGAGGGGAAGGCGGGCTAGGAGAGGGGAAGGCGGGCTAGGAGAGGGGAAGGCGGGCTAGGAGAGGGGAAGGCGGGCTAGGAGAGGGGAAGGCGGGCTAGGGGAGGGGAAGGCGGGAAGGAGAGGGGAAGGCGGGCTAGGGGAGGGGAAGGTGGGCTAGGGGAGGGGAAGGCGGGGAAGGAGAGGGGAAGGCGGGCTAGGAGAGGGGAAGGCGGGCTAGGGGAGGGGAAGGCGGGGAAGGAGAGGGGAAGGCGGGCTAGGAGAGGGGAAGGCGGGCTAGGAGAGGGGAAGGCCGGGGAAGGAGATGGGAAGGCTAGTTAACGCAAGTAAACTAAAATTTATAAAGTTGTTAGTCAAAGCAATAATTTTGCTGTGTGTGTGTCTGTGTGTAGGGTCTACAGTGGGGGTAAAGAATGCATTGAATGCATGAGCAAGCTGCCCAGACAAAATATTGTAATTGACTACCCCAGTCACGCCTGGGGTCATAAAAGTACATTTGCACTGACGCTGATACAATGGCGCAATTTTTTTACCAGTTGATTGACAGTAAAACATTTTTTAAAGAATTGATTGCTTGCCTCGCTGCTGTCACTGTCTATCGCTGATAAAGACAGCGGGTTGAAGTTTTCATATTCTAAAAAATTGTGCTTGTCGAGCGTGAGGCACTGCAAGAATGCTGCTTTTTTACAGCTGATTTTGAGTGCATTTTAGCGATAAGAGCACAGTTCGAGGGGCTTCTGAGGTAAATACTAAACCAATTGATAAGAGCTTGTCGAAAATCAAGTGGGCCTGCTCAAGAAAGATCCATTTCTAGAACTCGTGACTCATTTTTGTCATGATAATTGGCCTTCAACTTTATTTTCTCCATTTACTAGTGAACGGGGCACAATAAATTAGTTTGCTAACTAATTAATGCATGCAGAATAACTTTAACACTCGGTCGGAGTGCTTATTGGAGCGAATCTCAGTTTGAGGGCATGCTTTTCGTGGCTGCTCAAATTATACATATATTCTTCACCTGCTTGATTCACAGAAAACCCGGAAAAGGCTGTAACCCCCGTGTTTGCTCACGTGATATCGACCGAAATGCATAACAAGAACGCTATCTATCGTATTGCTTTGATTTCGCAAGAAAGATTGCTGAGGTTTTGAAGCAAATAATATTTGGCTTGAGAGAACTTTACTGAGAGAATTTTTGTTGGACTTGACTGTGGGAAATGAGGAAATAGATAGAGAAGTAGACAGGTACACACATGAGTAGAGAGAGAAGTAAACAGGTACACACGTGAGTAGATAGAGAAGTAGAAGACAAGCACTTAGATACGAGTAGATAGAGAAGTAGACAAGCACATAGATACGAGTAGATAGAGAAGTAGACAAGCACATCGCCACGAGTAGATAGAGAAGTAGACAAGTAGACAGACACATCGCCACGAGTAGATAGAGAAGTAGACAAGCACATAGACACCAGTAGATAGAGAAGTAGACAAGCACATAGACACCAGTAGATAGAGAAGTAGACAAGCACATAGACACCAGTAGATAGAGAAGTAGACAAGCACATAGACACCAGTAGATAGAGAAGTAGACAAGCACATAGACACCAGTAGATAGAGAAGTAGACAAGCACATAGACACCAGTAGATAGAGAAGTAGACAAGCACATAGACACCAGTAGATAGAGAAGTAGACAAGCACATAGACACCAGTAGATAGAGAAGTAGACAAGCACATAGACACCAGTAGATAGAGAAGTAGACAAGCACGTAGACACCAGTAGACAGAGAAGTAGACAAGCACATAGACACCAGTAGATAGAGAAGTAGACAAGCACGTAGACACCAGTAGATAGAGAAGTAGACAAGCACATAGACACCAGTAGATAGAGAAGTAGACAAGCACATAGACACGAGTAGATAGAGAAGTAGACAAGCACATAGACACGAGTAGATAGAGAAGTAGACAAGCACATAGACACCAGTAGATAGAGAAGTAGACAAATGCACAAGCATAGAGAGAAGCTACAAACAAGTAGAAACAGAGATACCAGACGTAGTTTAAAACGCAGACCAAAATATGGAGTAAGGTTTAGTAATTAACCATGCCAATTTTGCTAGGTTCGCTCAACAAGAAAATAAGTAGTGCGCACTCACAGAGAACCTACCCTCCCCTGTGCATGGTCAGCTGCACCCAAATTTGTCCAGTTGTGCTAAACTCTATTAGCCATAGGGTTTAAGCGCTCGGCCCTCTGACAACCTAACGTACTATAGGACTAAACTAAAAATTCTCATACACAGTTAAATGCACAATAAGCCTGGTGCATTTACTTGCATTTTGGCTTCAAGTGTTATTTATTTATATATATATTGTTGGTCCCTGCGCAGCCCCGCTGCAACCAGAGCCCAATTCAACTGACTGGTACAACTAAGTTTGAGAACAGAAGACAAGACCAAAAAATTTTGGGCGCCATGAGTTCAAGAGCGCTCCGTTAACGAGTAACTTTGCTCTACACACGCTCACGAGTGAATAGAAATGAAATGATTAATGAGCTGTATTTGATATTCAGTTTGCCCGAATCTGGGCTATATTGTCAAATTAAAAAGAAACTTTGCAAAAATGACCGACGGCGACGAACCACGTGACTTAGGGTGGTTTTATTGTTCATTTTATTTCACTGAGGTAGAGTGAGAGACAGAAGGGTGGACGAGAGGAGAGATGAAGGAGTTGGTGGGAGAGAGGTCATGCAGCGTGCACTATTAGCAGAGAGTCAAAGTCGCGCATAGCCCTCAACTGTGCATTTTGTATTCTGGCAGCTCCGACCGCACTGAATTAATGCAAAACAAGAGCTACGCCTGGTGCTACGGTGCAAGTGCAAGACAGCGTCGAGAAGGCCTCGTGACAACGCCTATAGAGTGCAAAATTGAATATTAAAAATTAGCCTGTAAGTGACTTTGGTTTCTCGGGAACCATTCTCAGGTGTATGTAGGGCACGCTTCCGTCACGTGATAAACATTTCTTAAACAACTTTTATGGCTGCATGAACAAATACTTGACGAATGGAGCTGCTTGTCTCCCCCCGTCACATCGGCGCCGGCCCAGATCTGATAAAGAAAATTTATTCAAGCCAATTACAATATAAAAAACTAGCGTAAAATCTCTTTCAAGTCGTTCTGTTTATCTTAACTTGGGTGAGGGCGGTGCAGTATGCCGCGGGAATAGCTGAAGCGGAAAAGCAAGCCGAAAACGATATTGGTGTCACCGCGACGCTCCAATTCAATCGAGGCCCTTTTTTCGGAGGCCGAAGTCCGCCAGCGGAAAGTTTTTCTACATTTCGATAGGGAAGGGAATCGTGCGGGGTATTAAGTGGCCAGATATTGCGACAATATCGTTTTTTGTCTACAGTTTTAACCTCAGTTAGCATCGAGTGGCTCACCAACTAACATATTGCAACTGATGATTAAGCAAGCATTTTAATACAGAGAAGACAAGGTCAGCAGCACAATTACTAAAGCAACTCCATTTTAAAATGCTTATTAGCATAATTAAACATCTGGTTCTTGATATTGGTAAATCAAAACATCGAGAAATATCGAGAATCCTATGTTTGATTTGTAGTTTCAAAATAACTTTTTTGTACTTTTAGGCCAATGGTCGGCTCCAGGGGATATTTGATTTCGCAAGAAAGATTTTTGAAATTTGCTGAGCAGGGGTCGGCAGCTTCGGCCCGCTTAAGAGGTCTTTTCTCAACTCTTTTACCTCCTTTTCTCCTCTCTCCCTTTCTCCTCTCTCCTCTCTCCCTTTTCTCCTCTCTCCTCTCTCCTTTTCTCCTCTCTCCTCTCTACCTTTTCTCCTCTCTCCTCTCTCCCTTTTCTCCTCTCTCCTCTCTCCTTTTCTCCTCTCTCCTCTCTCCCTTTTCTCCTCTCTCCTCTCTCCTTTTCTCCTCTCTCCTCTCTCATCTTATCTTTTCTCATCTCTTCTCTTCTCTCTCATCTCATCCCTCTCGCCTTTCTTCTCATCTCTCATCTCTCATTTCCTCTTTCCTCTTGTGTCCCTCACCTTTATTCCCTCTGCTTTCCTGCTTTCCCTCTGCTGATAGATATGCTTGATGTAACTGCCTCCCAAATATGCCAGCTTTGATATCTTAAATACCTATTCGACTTGATCGTGCATGCCATTTCCAGATAAATTTGTTGCTTTAATCTAGCAAACGTATGCATTTACAACAAACTGTGGGGGAATCCCACATTCCCACAAATAAAGTTTATTGATTTTTTTCACGAGATGGGAATCCGAGGGACATTAGTCGGGTAAAAACTAGATAATAGTGCAAGTTAGGTAGCGGGCCTCAGCGCGCAGGTTCTGTCTTAGCTGCTTAGCAAATGGACGAGAGGTAAGCGAGGATGAAGGTAAATCTGCCATCTCTTTACTTTGCTGAGCCGCCCCCCAATATGGAATCGCCTGTTTGTTCGCCTGTGGAAATTTCCAACAGAGCCTGCCTGTTCTCTTACTTAGGCCCAGCCCTGTCCGCACAACCCTGTCCGCGCTCCCTTCGTGCGAGAGTGATCGCGGGTCCCGCCTGTCTCCTCAAGCCCAGAAAAAATGCGTCACATTGAACTTCCCCAACCCCGCAATCCTCTCTCCTCCCTCCGCTCTCTCCCTTTTCTCTCTCCTTTTCTCCAGCTTGTATTTTCTAGGCCGGGGGGGGGGGGGGCAAGTATAATTCTCAGTGCAAGCTTGAATAGGAGCCAAGCGGCCTATTTCATTGGCTGAGGGGTGCTGGCAGTTTTTAGGGTCAAACAGCCGCCCTCCCTCCCCCAGTGCAGACGGGCACAAGCGCACAGCAGGCAGTTCTCTCCCTCTATTCTGCCTCCTGCCCCATGTGGGGAGCAAGACCCAAAGATTCTTCAGCGCTTGCGGAGGGGTGGGTGGGGGGAGGCGCCTGAGCGGTATAGTGTCGGTCTGGCAATTTTTCATATTTAAAGCAACTGGAGTAACAGGGTTCTTCGGCCCGCCACCGCCATTCACTCAGTACTCAGTGCGCACCCTGTTGTATTTTAGACAGTTTTGCTAACTATAGACTGATAAATACGCTGAATCTGCCACGAAACTTCTTTCCTCTTTGAATTATCTTTAACCTGGAAACCTTAACTGAACAAAAATTGAGTTAGAAACGATTTGCAAAGGTTGCAAAGTTGCGCGCGATGCCGTTGAAAAAGTACATCACAGACCTGTGGTCTAGAAAGGTAAGAAAAGTTTGAATTGAACTTGAAAAGTTTTGCTTCATTATTCCAGTCTTTTTTGACTGTTTATTGTTTCCAAAGTGGCAAAGCTTAGTAAACACCAAAATAAACAGTCTAAACACCCTCCCTAAGAATAGTAAACAGCAACTTCTTTCGTGCTTGACGCAGAAGCGATTGTCTGTTTTTTGATGCAGAAAATGCACAAGCATATCAATATTTTTTAT